>JANHGB010052841.1:0-10288 GCA_026283785.1 Coracopsis vasa
CTCCGCGGCAGAGATTTCCCTTCCCTCCTCGCTCTGCACCTCCAAATTAAAAACATACAGCAAGTCAGAAGCCAGCCGGGAGAATAAGGCATAACTTCCTTAGGACATAACAACTTTACCCACCTGCTACCCTCGCTCCCATTTCTGTGCTGGGTAGCATCTTACCTGGTGCTGGTTGATGTAGGCTTGCTGAAAGGCTTGTGAAGAAGCTGGTTGTCACCCCAGAAACACTGCCTGGACAATTCTGCTCTAAATTAGAAGAGAAAAATGCATCTTAATATGGTTGTTTCTGTTGAATTTTGTCTTATCTGCCTTATTGTAAGGAATTGTGTTTAAAGAAGATGATTCTGGACTAAGCTGTGCATGTGGCACAGAGGAGGTGGTTGTGAGATGTGTGCAGATGTTTCTTTTGTTAAACTCAGTCAATGTCTCTTCATACCTTTTGCAGGTTCACTACTGTTAGAATCGAAGATAAATCCAAATACTGCATATCAGAAACAGCAGGCAAGTATTACTGCTGGGCTTTAATCTTTATGGTTACTGATGCTGAGGGATTGGTTTGTGCTCAAGTTGCCTTTTCTAGGGAAAAAGGGAAGTGACACGATGTGGAATTGTCAATGGTGTTTTCCATATAGGTGAACAGCTTGCTTGGAAGCCTGGATGTGCTGTGATTCTTTGCATTCTGGAGATGAGAATGTCCGTCTCCTAGAAAACCCTTTTGGACTTCAGGCTCTAAAGAGAATATGTGTGATCCAGATAAATACTGACCTTATTACAGGAGAAACAGAAGCACAAATGCCTAACTTCTGTCCCCCCATCCCACGCCATATGAAGTAGTTGTTGAATGAGGAAGGTAAAACTTGGCCAGTTCTGTTGCAGCATATTTACTTCTGGAGCTCTTCCTCTGGAGATAATCTTGGTGGGACTTCTTTCGTTGTTGCTCTTACAGTTTTTGTTTGAAGCCTTGAAAACTGCTGCTCTCCTGAGTAAAGTGAGTGGCCATGGTGAGACTTAGTCGTGTGGTCGCCTTTCCTAGGGGTAAGCCTTGTGCAAAACAAAGGAGTAGAGCAGTTGGGATTCATTTTTGTTTCATCCACTGAACAAATCAGCTTGCTAAATCTCTTTTGTTTCTGTCACTTTTAATGTCTTTTTCCTCTTTGTGCGTGAATTTTTGGTGTCTCTGCCTGCATTGTTCTCTTGATTGTTACTGGGGTTCTTCCTGTCTCTTCCTTTGTTCTGCAGCAGATTCTGATCCTTTTGTTCAGTGTTTCACACTGTTCTCCATCATTAGGATGTCCAGAAGTGTTTCAGCACTAGAAAATGGGAATTCTGTTCTTTCTAAATCACAAAGAGACAAATCTTGACAGATTTTGTTTGTTTTGGTGACAAGGCACGTTATGAGAACTTGAGGAAAGAGCCTGTGTCAGCTCTTGAGCGCAGGTTGGCTCACTTTAGGTTAGGAGCAGGTTGGAGACTTGAGCCTGGCTTTTCAGAAGGCTGCTTTCTGTGGTTTCCACTTTTCACTCCGATAGATGTTGGTGGGTTTAGTTGGGGTGACAGTCGTAGGCTTCATCAGAGGATGATGGTCTTTATGGAGCACTGCAGCATTCTGAATGTCAGGAGCCTTGAGCTGCTTCCTGTTTAGCGGAGGAAACTGATACATAATGAAATATGAGTGCACATTATGTTGCTGTGCAAGCTTAAAGCACCTCCTTTTGCAGTCTGTTTCTGTAACTCCATACAGCTGGTTATTTGAAAGCCTTTACTTAATGGGTAGCAAAGTTTCAAGTGACTGAAGTAGCTTTTTGTTGTCTTTTTTCTTGGGGAAGCCTTTGTGGGTTGTAGTTTTAGGCTGAGGCTTATTTTGATTGGCTTTTATTACTGATTCTGATGCTTTTGTGACTGAAAGTGATAGTACTCTCTTGAAGAAGTTTGGGTTAGGGTGGGTTTTTTGAAGAGGAATAATGATTGGTGATTTCCAGAGACAACTTCTAGATTTGTCTGACCTCTGAAATCATACAGCTTTCAGCTGACAGCTCCGTCCTCCAGTTTTATGTGCCTCCTTCTGAGTAGAGTAGCAAAAGCAGACCTTAATGTAGCATTCCCGTCTCATTGCTAAAAGATTGTTGTCTTCAAACCTGGGCATCTTAGGAACAGATCCTTTTTAAACCAGTGGAAAGATTTAGGCAAAATGCTTTGGATAACCAGAGATGAAGAGGGGTGGGCTTTCTTCTGCATCCCTACGTGCATGTTTGATGGCTGTTCCATAGGTAGCCTGAGGACCTGGAGGCTCTGTTGATGTGCCCAGGGCAGGTACTTGCAGGTGAATGGCAGGGTGGAGGAAGCTCTCCCTTCCCTTCCAGAGTTCAATCTCAGGTTGTTGTTAAGGTGCTGATCGTTTTGGGTTTGGAGAAAGCCACGAGATGGTGCAGCTTGATGGAGAGGAAGCGTCCCCTCCCCATACATCTGTTTTCATATGAATCACTTGAATAGACTTACAGTGTGGTTATCACGTTGTGATTTGCATAGCAACACTCTGAACAAAGAGAACCAACTGATTTCTAGTTGCTGGGTGTCACTGTGTGATTCCCAGGATTGCACTGTTTGTGCTTAGCAATTGGCTAACTGAACAGGGCAGGCCTGTGTCTGCCTTCTGACATTGGGTTTGTGGTCACCAGCTTCTGTGCAGAATCCAGTTCTGCTGGGTGCTGGGCAGACTGTCATTGTGGCCTCATTCTCAAGAGAAATGGGACTTGGATTAGACACAGCATGCAACATGAAAGAATCTCTAATGGCATGTGTGCAGAGAGCCCTAGAGCCTGAAGAGCTTTCCATCCCCTAGATTTCGGGGTGTAGGCTTTGAGAGTTCCATACCTCTGCCAGACACCCTGTATTGGCCAAGGAGCAGGTCAGCTGCTTCTGGAGGCTGCTCCAGCAGGAGCAGTTGAAGAAGTTGTTACCACACCCAGTGTTGTTCCACCCTGTGCTGGAGGTTACTGTTCCTGGCACAGTTGGCAGCAGAGCGTGTCCTCTGCTGGAGTCAGATGGATCCGTTCCTGTGCTTTGTTCCTCCAGCTCAGCTCCGGGGGTGGCAGTTTTCAGCTGCGTTGGCTGCACGGCTCCAAACTGCTCCAGAGATCCTGGCTGTGAACACTGCCTTCTGCTGCTAACTCCTTGAGGTGTGCCCTGTTCCCAGAGCTGAGATGAGCAGTGTGTGCAAATACTGCCTCTTGCAGAGTTGCCATCACTCATGTGGCAACAGAGCACTTTGCTGCAGGCAGAATCAGAGTTCCTTGAGGCTGGGATGTAACACAGTTTCAGGGGTGTTATTAACAACCAGCCTCAGTGTTGCCAAGGGGCTGCTTCGCTCCTTTTTTATGCCACTGTGAGTATTGGTGTTACTGTGTGACAGGTTCCATGTAGGAACTGATTCCATTGAAACACCTCTTTTAGCTGATGTGTGGAAAAGCAGATACTGTGCAAACCAGGACCAACACCAAAGAGGGGGCTGAACTCCTCTCTTAAATTGTTCTGAATTCACCTCCTTGGTTTTCTGTTGTATTTGATGGAATTAAGGAGCATTGATTGTCAGTGGGGCACATTGTGGGTGCTGATCTAAGCAGGTGGAGTGGGAGCCTCTTGCAGCAGTTAGGCCCAGAGGATGTCTGTCTGTGGGCTTTGTGGGTTGTCTTAGGTCATGCAGGAAGTGTATGCCAGATGAGTAGATTTTATATTGCTATTAGACAGTTATTTTGTGATTAAACCATCTTTCAGCCTTTCAGAAGTATTTTTGGAGAAATGTGACTTCTGCTTTGTGTGGGCACCATTGTAGCAAGCACCGTTCAGTAACTCAAGAGTTCCCACCAGTTTTTGGGTGCAGCCTTGATGGATGCATGCAGTCATTTTAAGTTATGGCACTGTTATCTCTTACCTGAGTCACCCTGGGTTGTGAATAGAACTTCTTCTTGTGTGTGTCCTCCTTTGTTCCTTGAGGCACCTCTTGAGTCTCGCATTACCTGGAGGTGTGTTGAGTTGGAGTGTCAGGGCACTGGTGTTTTCACAGAAGGTTTCAAGGTAAACATTTCAGGTTTTGAGTTTGGAACAGCCATAAAACTGTACCTAGGAATTCTCATGTTCTGAGTGATCTCTGAAGGAGAGCCTGACATGGAGCTGATCAGACTTTTCAGTGCCTGCAGTTGACAATTACTGTTTTTCCATGAATCCCAGTTCAACTGCTCGCTCTAAAAGGGCACATGGAGATTCAGCTGTTGGCGAGGAGGAGATGAGGGTGGACAGCTGTATGCACAAGCCATGGCAGCTATATGAAGCTGTACCATTTGCTCACGTGAATCACAGCCCAAAAGCAGAGACACTACTTCTTAATATTTGTGACTGTAGGATAGAAGTGTAAGTGTAATGTAGGACACTGCAGTATAAATGAACTCTCATAAATAGCATTAAAACGGTAGTGCAGTGAGCTCAGTTCTTTCTGGAACAGGGAAGGAATATATAAAAATGAGAAAGGAGAAAAGATTGAACCTGTGCAAATGGTGCTGGTTTTCATGTGACCTGTGATTATGTTTTGAGATGAGGAAGCTGATCTATTGACCTGTTGGTAGGCACTTTCAACAATGTTGCTGTAAGAAGATGTTATGCTAAACGAAGATGTGATGCTAAACTATTCTAAGGAAAAAAGGAAAAGGCAAAGACATCCCCCTCCAAAACACACAACTACAGATGGATATTGAGAGAGACTGTAGAAATGAAGAATTAATGCCATATCAGCAATGCTGATTTTCATGCCTGTTCCAGAGTGATAACTGTACCTGCAAAGTGGTGCTAGGGGAGGCAGAGGTTTGTGTTCCAGATGGCCATGCTGGTGGAGGAGTTTATCTGCTGTCCATGCTGTCAGCAGTCCTGGCCCAAATGCTAGTCCCCTCTCATCTGCCAGTGGAAATACTGGCTCCCTGTGTATACACAGTGCTCCCTGACCTGTGTAAGCACAGAAGTGCATTAACAAAGATCTGCTTAAGCATCTAACCTGATTTTGATCAAAAACAATTAAGGAATGCTGGCTGACAGGTTCAAGAGTAGCAACAGTCACTTGGTAGTAATTGTTTTTGTCGCTGTCTTTGGTGGATACATGAAGGATGGTGACAGGTATGATACCATGTCATGGGTTGGCCTTTTAGCCTACTAAATACCTTACAGATAGCAATCAATCAGCTTCATCATCATCACCACACAGATAGTAGTAACCAGTCAGCTTCATCATCATCACCTACCTTGCACATAACAAACAATCAGCTTCATGGTTTCCTGTCACTTGGTGCACAGAGGGAACCTAGAGTTCTTTTGGGGTGAAGATGTGAGGGCACAGTGGCAGGGTCTGTTTCTTGTTGCCCCTGCAGTTTCCTAAGGTGTATGAGGTACCTGTAAGCCAGTGGGATATTGTTTGGTTTGGGTTGCTTAGCTTTAAAGATACCACTTTGATTATTTCATTTACAATGAAAGTCATGCAGAAAGTAAGACTTAGAAGGCTTTGTAAGTTGAATGGTGAACATTGACCTTTGTGAATAAGGGAAGTAAATTACTTTATTGACCATTCAGCAAGGGCTTGCTCATGGTTTTGTTTGGGGTTTGGGGTTGGTTTTTTTTAGTCAAGAAACTCATTGGAATGTGGAACTGTTTTGCTGGAGCTCATCAAATGTACTGCAGCGTTAGCAGAGAGATGTTCTGTTTGCACAGCTTGGCATGAAGATGAGTTTACTGTAGGATGCTGAACTATTGTGTGCTGGGTCTGGCTGGGATAGAGGAATTTTCCTCCTTGTAGCTGGCATAGTGCTGTGCTTTGGATTTAGGATGAGAATAACACTGATAACACAGGGATGTTTTAGTTGTTGCTTACCCTGAGACAAGGACTTTTCCCATGCTCTGCCAGCAAGGAGAGAGAGGCACAAGAAGCTGGGAGGGAGCAGAACCAGAACACCTGACCTGGACTGGCCACAGGGATATTCCAGGCCATGGAACCTGAAGCTCAGTATAGAAACTGGGGGGGAGTTGCATGGGAGCTGTGCCCAGGTCAGGCTGGGCATCCATCAGTGGGTGATGGGCAACTGTGTTGTGCGTCACTTGATTGTCTTGGGGTTTAGTCCTCTGGTTTTGTTACCTCCCTTTTCTTTGTTAATATTATTATTATCTTTTATTTCCATTATTAAACTGTTCATATCTCAGCCCATGGGTTGTACCTTTTCCCAGCTCTCTCTCTGAGCGAGTTGCTGCATGGCGCTTAGTTGCCAGCTGAGGTTAAACCGGGACAGTTACATATCTGAATGTGGAAGCACAGGCTCACAGTCCTCACACTGCAGCAGCAAGTGTCCTAATACACCCTCATAAAGAATATTCATAAATTCCAGCAAATCTTCCAGACATACTGTGCAAATGCACAGATTGGATTGATGGAGCCAGTGGTAACAGGAAAAATCCTTGCTCACATGAGAATACCTATTGGCAACTGTTTGTAACTTAGTAAGAACATATGTGTTACTGTATGTCTTAACTCAGAAAAGAATGGTTTAGCATTACTTTGGCATTATTTCTCACATTGCCAAGGCTCTGTTAAACTCTTTTGAGGAGGAAACACTGTAATCTTGGGGTGTTGTTTCTAGTGTATTAAATATGAAAAGACTGAAGTCGTTACATTGCAGGTTTTCCTCATCTCCTGCATTCCCTTTCCAAGACTTTTGGCACAGAAGTATGTTGTGGAAAAATGTCATTGTAAGTGTTTTGGTTATGAAAAAATGTGTATTTAAATATCTAATATGTAAGGCAGTGGTCATAAAATGGCAAAAAGGAAGGTGATGTCCCTTATGACAGAAAAGGCAATTTAATGTTTTAGTGTCTTACATTCTGTTTGGACAAGTGTAACTTTATTTCTTCTTCAGGCCTATGGCTTAAAGGGTACAGGTTGATGTTAAGTGTGGACCTGCTTCAGCATCACTTATTTTTCCTGGTTTTCTCTTAAACAGGACACCCTGATTGTTTGGTCAGAAGCAGAGAACTATGATTTAGCACTGAGTTTTCAAGAAAAAGCTGGTTGTGATGAAATCTGGGAGAAGATCTGCCAGGTACAGCTCACTTTACATATTCTGTTTCTTCCCAATGTTTTAGTGTCTTCTGTGACTTCATGTATTTGTGCTGTGATTTTTCAACCTACTTGTAAAATAAGCGCATATTCTATTATTTTCTATGGCTTTTCTGTGTCAGGTCATAGGTTGCCACTATTTACACGAGTTGTTGTTTTCATAATTGGATTTCATGCTTCTGAAAATCAATGTAATGATGAAACTTGGTCTTGGGCATTTTAGAGGGTTTGGCTTGTTGTCTTTATTAAAAAGGGGAATGCCAAAGTACCACATTTTAATTGTCCTTCTCCCAGGTGACCTGTTGGAGTGTGGTGGGTCTGAAAATGTGTTGTAATGAGTAAGGATGTAGATGTTTCACGGAGAGACAAAGAGGTGCTGTAGGAGCTCAGAATTGTCAGTGGCATTTATTTCATCAAGATTTAAGTCTTGCTGACTATCTGTGTCTTATGGATGTTTCAATCTTTGTTGGTTTATTACAAAACAGTTTAGATCTTCTACTTACTGGACGTAGCAAGTCAATGGAATCACACCTGAGTGTACTTAAAAGAGGAAACTTGGGCTTTGGTGTTGAAATTTTATTTACTCTCAGGTTTTGAAATGGTGCAATGTGAAGCTCTTATCTAAAGGAACACAGAACTCAGATTTCCTACCGGTTTCCGAACTAGGCAATTTAGATGCAGTTTAATCTTGGTGTGCTTTGGGGTACAAGGTTTTCTCAGCCAGTTCTGAAGTGCTGATGTTGAAAGGAACTGGTGCTGGTAACAGCAAGTAGATATGTCTAATACATAGTCCAGGTTTTAAACTGGTTTTAAATTGAGGCTGAGACAGTGACCAGTCTGAGAGGAAGGTTTTTGTGTGATCAGACCATGTCAACCATTAGACTTAGGCTCTTTCATCAGGCTCCAGAACCCTCCTGCCTTCTCCTTTGAGACTCCTGGATAACATGTTCTTGGTCGGGGATGGAGCAACAGGAGGTTGTGAATTCTCTTACTACGAGTTTAACACTTCCCAGCCTTCTGATTGAGAAAACGAAAGAAGGTTTTCTGATACCCTTCTTCTTCTTTATATATTTTGTGCTTGTCTGAAGGTTCTTCAGCCTTTGTGACTGCAGGGGTGCTGTTAGGTTTGGTTTTATTTGTTTTTTGAGACTATTGAGGATAATCATAGAATGGTTTGGGTTAGAAAGGACCTTAAGATCATCCAGTTTCAACGCCCAAATAATAGTAATGACTGGAAAACTTTGAGGCAGCAAACTTACTCCTCTGCATGGCCAGATGTTTTCCATGCAACTGAAGGTATAGAAGTGCTTCTGAGTTTTACTGACTTGATGATTTTTACCTGTGTTTTGGGATGAGTTGGTAATTGTGCACACTCTCTCCTTAGGTCCAAGGTAAGGATCCTTCAGTGGAAGTCACGCAGGACCTCATTGAGTCAGAAGAGGAGCACATAGAAGAAATGCCTGAAACTAGTCCTTTGATCGACCTTCCTACTTGTGAACTCAACAAACTTGAAGAGATTGCTGACCTCGTTACCTCTGTCCTCTCCTCGCCCATCCGTAGGGAAAAGCTGGCACTGGCCTTGGAGAATGAAGGCTACATTAAAAAACTACTGCAGCTTTTCCAAGTGTGTGAGAATCTGGAGAACACCGAAGGCTTACATCATTTGTATGAAATTATTAGAGGAATTTTGTTCCTCAACAAAGCAACTCTGTTCGAGGTGATGTTTTCGGATGAGTGTATTATGGATGTTGTTGGATGCCTGGAGTACGATCCTTCTTTGGCTCAGCCAAAACGGCACAGGGAGTTCTTGACCAAAACAGCAAAATTTAAGGAGGTTATTCCTATAACAGACTCTGAACTCAGGCAAAAAATCCACCAGACTTACAGGGTACAGTACATTCAGGACATCATCTTGCCCACACCGTCTGTTTTTGAAGAGAATTTTCTTTCTACCCTCACTTCCTTTATTTTCTTCAACAAAGTTGAGATTGTCAGTATGTTGCAGGTAAGTGGGTTTCGATATGCTATAGATGGATCAGCTATAGATACCTCTAGCTGTAGTTTCACAATCGATTACGGCTCTTTAACACTGTGTAAGTTAATCATTGATGTTTTCATTTGTGTAATGGTTTCAGTGCTTCCCCTTATTGCATTTTAGAAATGGTAGATTTCAGGTAACAGTAGATTTTCAGGAAACAGTAAAAGGTTCTTGATTCACAAGCAACATATTGAGCATTTTGAGCTGGTTTTATGTAGGTTTTTAGGGAACAAGCAAGTTTTTAACACATAACACATTCTGAATCTGATTCAAAAGAGAATGTTTGGAACCATTCCTGCTATACTACTATTAGTTTATGGTAATTTCAAACGTTCATGTAATATATTTATATATATATATATATATATATAAAGTAATCTGTTGGGTTTTTTCCTTCATATTGATATCCAGAAGTACTAATTAATAAATAACCAGCACATTACTACATTGAAAAACTTACTGCACGCTTTGTGGTCAGAAGCAGGCTTAAGAATAGTTAGGTGTGGCAACCAGGAGGGCCTGTGGAAGGAGTCTTGGTAAAGAGCTGAGTGTGAACATGACGTTCAGGGTGTTTTCACTTCCCATTTTGTTGTGCGAACTGATGGATACCAAAGTGGATTTATTCTCTTTCTGGTCTGTGTCCTTAGAAGAGAGTATCACAAACCTGTGGGGCTTGAGTGTCGATAGTCTGTAAAACAGGAAGATGTATGAGAGGAGAGTAGTTAAAATTGTGGAAGGGCACTGGAGCAATAACATTGCCAGCTGGAATATTCCTAAAGAATGCCATAGAGGACTGGGGGGAGAAAAACCAAAACTGGAGAATTGCAGAGAATTGCCTGAATAAGCTTTGGGGCTTCTTTTCAGTTTCTTTCTGCTCTTCAGCCAGAAAGTAGAAAGTGAATCCCACGTGCAGAATCACTGACTTTGTGGTAAATAAAGATTTCCCTTTTTATTGTTTTGCATATACTACTGTTACTCTCCTGAGGCCACAGTCCTGTTTCCACTTAGGGATATTTAACTCTGTGAAGTTCTTTATTTTTCATCTAGGCTTTACTGTACTGGATATTTAATTGAGCCTTAACAGAGCACTATGGTTCCCTGTTACC
>JANHGB010052844.1:4146-52278 GCA_026283785.1 Coracopsis vasa
CTTGGAGCAGTCTGGTCTAGTGGAAGGTGTCTGTGCCCGTGGCAGGGGGTTGGAACTGGGTACGATTTAAGGTCCCTCCTCCTTCTTTTCAGCACTTGTAACTACTCAGTAATTAGTCACAGCACCCAACACTATATAGGGCTTGAGCTGTGTTCAGAGAGTATCAGCTTTCCAAAGTGATGTGGCTAACTCTTGGGTAGCATAAAAGTGAGAGGATAAAGACCTAGAGTATTTTTACTAGGACTATTTTTATTTTCCCTATGAACATAATTCCTATTGCTGCCTTAGGCAAAGACAAATAAAACTGCAAAGATGACAGCTACCCTTACGTCTAGGCAGGCAGAACTCTCCATCCTGCCAAAGCGTGGGTTTGCCTGCTCTGTCTCTAGTGGAGCTGTCTCTGTTGTAGTGCCATCAATGTGGAAACACTGCTGCAAGAACATATTTTTGGCTGTCACTCAGAAACTGCTGCCAGCCCACTGCAGAGCCTGGGAGACCTTTTACACTGTGCACTTGCCGTTAAGGGGAAAGTCCTTACAGGATGAATGTTCCACATTGCTCTCATAGCTCAAATGTTAGGATAATCTGTAAATGGAAAGACCCAATCAACCAACAGATAAAGCTGACAGCTCTGCAGGGTCCCACTTGGGACATGCTAATGCTCTAAAAGCTAGGGAATTATACCCAGCTTCCTTCCAAACCTCCCCATATGATAAAATTTTCCTTCAGGCAGGATACCAAAGAGTCTTTGACTGCACAACTAATGCGGAGGTGACAAACGGAGGGACACTTCTGTCCTATCTTCTCCTTTTTTGATTGCTTATAACATAATCTTCCATATTACCCAGGATTTGTAAAAATGCAGCTGAGTGATGTTTCTACAACTCTCTCTGCCCCTCCTTTTGCACTATGCCCAACCATCCCTATGCACTAATGACAGCACTTAACCCTATTTCAGGAATTATAGAGTCAGAGGAGGTTAAAGGAAGCTTTAGGGGTGAT
This sequence comes from Coracopsis vasa, assembly GCA_026283785.1. Taxonomy (NCBI): domain Eukaryota; kingdom Metazoa; phylum Chordata; class Aves; order Psittaciformes; family Psittacidae; genus Coracopsis; species Coracopsis vasa. The sequence continues at coordinate 5,149 of JANHGB010052844.1, forward strand.
CATTAACAACCTCCTGGGGAGGCCGCCTGCACAAGGATAGCAGTGGAGGTTGCCAGGGACATGGTTGTCCTGCCCAGATGGTGTTGCTGTGCGTTTGCACCTTGGCATGTCTGCCCTGCTTCTTGAGGTGTGGTGGGAAAAGATCTGAGCTATGGAGAGCAAGCTGGGACTTTTGCAATGTGCTGTCCATGTGCAGAAGTAAGCTGGAACATACTTTGAAAAGCCCTCCAAGTGTGGAGCCAGGGTGGCCACACAAGAAGCTTGTGCATAATTGCATTGCATTTTGAATTCACACTGAATTAACAACAGCAATTTCTAGGGTGGATAAGCCTGAAGATGGAAAAGTCTGCTTAAGCACAGAAATACGAGTGCAGAAATGCATCAAATAATGAGAATACAGGAAAGGTGTAGTACAGATTTCCATTCTCTCTCATGGTGCAAGGAGAAATGAACAGTTGGAGAAATTAAAATGTGACACATTCAGGAGAGATGAGAAGTCAGCTTGTTTCTCATGACGGATAGCTCAGCCATGAGACTCCCAGCTACTAGCTGCTACCGAAGGCGAAATCTCTGTAGGAGTCAGTAAGGGCACGAATACTAACATGGGTGTTTAGAGTTGCAACACTTTGAAATTTTGAAAGCAGTCGGGGTTTACCCAAATCCTCAGCTAATCAAGATTAGGACATTTCTTGCCCTTTCCTCTACTGACTACTGTCAGGGAAAGGATATAGAACTACATGAGCCATGTGGCTAATCCAGCAAAACAGCTAGTGTGATATACACATGGGTGTCACATTAAGAAACGGTATGACTGTAACAGTTACAGCCTTGGTGACAGTGGCATTCCTTTCAAGCATTCTCACTCCGTTGTGTATTGTACTTCTTGTATAAAATCATTAATAACTTGAAAGTGAAAATCCAAAAAATGTCAAATCTAGTGAAGGAACTACCCAGTGACTGGATGGGAGGCAGAGGCTCCCAGGAGTATTTGTTCACTGCCCTTTAAAAACAGATAAATGTCTTAGATTACAGGTAAACCGTGGCCTTAGATACATACTAATTCTCAATCACAATTAGCCCTCCACACTTTCTACAGAGGGACACTTCTAAGAAGCCTATTTAGATACATCCAAACTCTCTGTAAAAACAGCCTACTCTGGGTATTAAGAAGTCAAATTTTTAAACTGATCACACAAGCAGAACTATCCAGCAGTCTGTGATTAGCACCACCTCGGTAAAGGACACATCAAGTATTAGATCTCACTCCAATACCCCAGTTTCCCTGCGAGCACCACTTCTTATCAGATCACAATGTCTGGATTAATCCATCAGGCCGGCAGCACGACATTAAGACTTGCACGCTACTGAGGCAAAAGGTCTCTCTGCAAACGTAAGAAGCCAGCCAGTGTTGCAATGCTTGCTAAGGAATTGCAAGAACCTGTAATATTGCATGGCTTTTCTGCCCAATTGCCACAGTGAAGGGATCTGAATGTTCATTACAGGAAAAACTAATGGGCTCTGTGGAAAATCATAAAGGTGGGCATCATTAGTGGCATCAGAAAGGAGCAATATCTCTAAAACACAGTAATAAGATTTTTTAAAATTACTTATTTTGAGGTTTTTGGAGCTGACAACGCTGCAGTTTGCATATTACTATCAGTATTTTGGTTTAGAGCAATGAAACACAGAAACGTGCCCTGCTTTTTCTGGCTGGCCAGCCCTTGCTCAGCCATGTGTTCTGCACACATGAGATCCTCTTCACCACAGAGATGCAGAGTCATAGAGTAATAGAATCACAGAATCATAGACAGGTCTGGGCTGGAAGGAACCTGACAGATCACCTAGTTCAAACCCCCTGCCATGGGCAGGGACACCTCCCACTAGTGCAGGTTGCTCAAAGTCCCATCCAACCTGGCCTTGAACACTGCCAGGGATGGGGCAGCCACAGCTTCTCTGGGCATCCTGTGCCAGTGTCTCACCACCTTCATAGTGAAGAATTTCTTCTTTATAGCTGATGGAAATCTCCCCTCTTTGATAGGACAAAGATAGGACTCCCCTCTAGCGATAGGACAAAGCCATTTCCCTTTGTCCTATCACTACATGCCCTTGTAAAGTGTTCCTTTCCAGACTTCTTGTAGGCCCCTTTAGGCACTGGGAGCTGCTCTAAGGTCTCCCTGAAGCCTTCTCTTCTCCAGGTTGAACAAGTCAAACTCTCTCAGCCTGTCTACATAGCAGAGGTGCTTCAGCCCCTGATCATCTTCATGGCCTCCTCTGGACTCTCTGGAGCGGGTCCATGTCCCTCTTGTGTTGCGGGCCCCAGAGCTGGATGCAGTGCTCCAGGTGGGGTTTCACGAGAGCAGAGTAGAGGGGCAGGATCACCTCCTTTGACCTGCTGGCCATGTTCCTTTTGATGCAGCCCAGTTCACGATTGGCTTTCTGGGCTGCAGGTGCACACTGCTGGTTCATGTTGAGCTTCTCATCAACCAACACCCCCAAGTGTTTCTCCTCAGGGCTGCTCTCAGTCCACTCTCCCTCAGCCTGTATTTGTGCTTGGGATTGCCCTGACTCAGGTGCAAGATCTTGCACTTGGCTTTGTTGAACTTCATGAGGTTAGCACAGGCCCACCCCTCTATACCTATGTATATGACCAGTGGTGGCTGGCTGTGGAGCAAAGGGAAGGTAGGAGAGCAGAGCCATCCTACAGAGCTGCTCTATGGTTTTCCTGGGCCCCTTCCCTGCTGTAAACCCCAAATTTCTGCTCTCATTTCTACCACTTGTTTGCTGCAAAAAATATCCATCTCCTCAGGCTCGTTGCTGAAGGCCAGACTTTCATGAATGTTAAGCATTCTTATTCTTAAATTAACAGAAGCTGTAGATGCTGTAGACGTCTGGAAGCTCAATGTTAATCCATCCATTCCCCAGGGCACACCTATAATGGAAAAACTGCCCTATTTAAACTAGATGAATTTTAAACCATGAGATTTTAATAGTGAGATTTTTGCAACTTAAGTAATTCAGGAAAGGCCTCATGTTCCCTATCTCAGCTGTGTCTATAAAAAGTATTGTTTCCATTAAACAGGCTTAATTGTGTCTGAAGCCCCTGGATGAAATGCACTGAGCCCCAAGGGTTCTTCCTGTGTTTGTTACTATGGCACTTTCCAACTGATACATGCTGTTTGCAGAGAGCTGAAGGGCCAGGGGGCTCCAGTTCCCTCCCTTTGGTTGCAGACCTCCAGCCGTGATCCTCAGGCCTCTCACTTTTGTTTCACCTCACCCTTTGCTGGCTTTGAGGAGGGAGATAGACCGGGCACTCACAGAGGTCCCTTCCAACCAAAATTATTCAGTGTTTCTCTCTGGATATCTGAGTGGGCTTTTCAGCTTTCATTTCTCAACACAGTACAGAAGCAAGGAGTGGAGGCATGTCCGTGCTGAGCACTTTGCAGTGCAAGGTTAAGGAGGTCTTGCCGTGAGGCTGAGTTTTTTCTGCAGGGAGTTTCAGTGTAGGTCTGGCTGCAGCACTCTGCTGCTGCAGAGGCAAGGCACGACCGCTGCATCTCATCTGGGCATGTGCCATAAACACATACAGGCTTTCCCAACAAGCTCTGTCCTCATGGGCATAGCACACAGTTGCTCCCACCAACCTGCTGTATAAACATAATTCCATATATTTGTAGCTTCTCCAAACTCAATGATGCAACTAGAGGATCAGGTCAGGATAAGCTGAACACTTGCTCCTTGTACCCTGGACTGTGAGCCTCAGGGCCAAAAGCTCCCAGGAGCTCTTATTATTTAAGACAAGGGGTGAAAGAAACTCAAGGACATCTCCAGATCAGGACTACCACAGCACAGCAACCAGAGCAGTCCCTCACTTGTAAGACAGCTTTGCCCTGGAGGGCTCATGAAGGAAAGGAGCAGATCAATGAGCAATGTGTGAGGAAGAATCTGCAAGTGGGAAAAACATACTGAAAAGAAGAAAAGCAGACGAGAGGGAAGAAGTCAAGAGCAATTAACTTGCTCAAAGAAAAAATAAACCACACAAAACAGCATTAAAGAAAGTAAAAATTAGTTACATTACTAATAATTGTTTTATAAGCAGTTGCTGCAGTTAGCACAGGGACCTTGTTCAGTTACAGAGGAATTGATCTACCAAGCACTTCTGTGAGCAATGTGCTCTGCATTGCCAGAAGTACTGTCTGCCAAAAAGTATTTCCATAAAAATGTGAAGAACCAAAGCTTCCCATAAAGTTACTGTCCAGCTAGATGACCTTCCCCTCTATCATAGCCAAAGAGAAGGCCTTTTCTTTCCCATTGTCAATTATGCCCTTCCTGAGCACATTTTAACATTAACCACAGGTATTAAGACAACGTTTAGAAAGTTGGTGTCAAATATAATGATTCCACATTGAACTGTATCATTTCTGTCCTTTTTGAAGGGATCCCTGTGCTTTTTGAAGTTCTCCTGTGCTCACTTTCTTCCTTTTCTTTACTGGGAAGTGCATCCTTTCAGCCAGCCTTTGAATGGTGGGAAAAAGAGCTGGATTTCAAACACAAATCTAGATTTCTGCTGTTGATGGGAAAAAACAGCCTGGAGAAGGCAGCCATTCCCACAGTGGGACTATTCTCCTCCTGGGATAGCAGCTGAAAGTCTGTGTTCAATCTCTGCTCTAATGCTGCTTCAACAGGAGCAAGTCAGGTTCTTTCCCAGTGCTTCATTCTCCTCATCCATAAAACAAAGGTATACTAACAATACACAGCACTTTGAGATTCATGAGTGAAAGTGGGTATAGAGAGATATTGCTGCTGCTGTTATAATTTACTATTATCACACTTCTATATCTCCTTTCTCACCTGCAATGTATTAAGCATTACCTCACATGAAACTCATAACTGCACCTACCAAATTTGGTTGTTTGCCATCCAAGTTGTGCTTTAGGCAAGAAAAGGAGCCTCTTTATCTTACAGCTGCCTCAAGTTCATGTAGCAAGTGTCAACACTTCTTCTATCTCTCTTGTTCTCAATGCATTCCTTATCTTAAGCAGGTCATGTTTCATATTGTATTTTCCAAATCCAGGAAATTCAGTGCCAGTTCATGTCTATGTTAATTGTTTAATTGAAACACAGTCAATCCAGTTGCTAATTCACCCAGGCAGAATAAATGTGATTCAGAGGAATTTGACGTGGAAGAATCTAGCACATTTTTTAACCCAAGTCTAGAATAGCCCAGTAAAAAGAAAGATCTCAGCTGCAGAATAAACAAAGGACAAAATGATGTGAAGGATGGAGATGGAATTTACTGAAAGATGTTTATTGTGTGTCTGCATTCCAGGTGTGAGAGAGAATAAAATGTACTCCGTGTTGGAATTTTGGAATACACTTGTAGAATAGATTCAAAGATATCCAAAATGCCAGTGCTGGGTGATCACTTATCCTTGTAAACAAGGAGTAAGTGCTGCAATAAACTCTGGTGCCTCCTGTGAGGTCACTTCATTCTGGTAAAAACCTGAGCATCTTTCCAACAAGCAGTGTTTTACTGGAAGCAAATGGCCTATCCACACTCCTAAACTCTGCTACGAACATGCAGTTACTCACCTTTAAAACAACATTTTTTTACTTCACTTTGGCTAATACACGATACTAAACCTCTAGCCTAGCTGTGTTTCAGGTCTTCTTTTCATAGGAAAAATCAAGATAGTGCTACACAGCAGTAAACAGATCTGAGATGACACAGTTTGCAACTGTTAACAGGTTGGACAGTATAAATGTTTGCTTATCTGGGTCTTGCTGTTAAAATTCACCTCTTGAACATATACAGGCTGCAATTTTAGTACGCTTAAATTGTATCCTCAGGGTGTCATCCTATTCTATACATTCAGTGGAAGCTTTGCAACTGAGTTAGTCTGGCAAGATTTAACTTCATATTTCTTCAAAAACAGCAAAGACAACAGCCTTCTCCTAGACCCAACCACTATTTGCTAAAGTAGGCTTTGTTTCCATGTCTAAGCCTTAACTATTGCCCATTTCATAGTATACTCATCACTTTAAGCCTATCCTTAAGTTAAAGGAACCTCAACAGCCACGCAAAAACTTCCAGAATTTGAATGTTATACTGGTGAAGACCATACAAGTACTTAAGAAAAGACATTAGAAGAAGCAGCACTTTCATTTGAACATCAGATTAAATCCAAGGTGTTTTCATAGAAACATGGAATCATTTAGGTTGGAAAAGACCTTAAAGATCATCAAGTCCAACCATTAACCCAGCACTGCCAAGTCCACCAATAAAACATGTCCTCGCACGCCACATGTACACATCTTTTAGATACCTCCAGGGGTGGTGACTCCGCCGCTTCTCTGTGCAGCCTGTTCCAATGCCTGACAACCTTTTTGGTGAAGGAATTTTTCTGCCTATTGGTAAAAAAAAACCCACTCTGAGAAAAGAGGGAAGAATTTGCACTGCCACTTGGGGAATGTACTGAAGGATCTAAATTTACCAGGAGGTAAATCACTGCCCTTTTGGCAAATTAAAAATAAACAGGCAGTGATATGTGTCCTATAGTCCATGTGGAGGTATGCTGGGCAAAAGGAGACTTCAGCTCCCGGGAACCCCAAGTGAAATATTAGCTTTGCTGCACGTCTGTGAAGAGCCAGGCATACCATTGTTTATAGCCTGTGAGAAATGAGGGCAGGACTAGGAAGCACAAGATGAGCTGTACCAACATTGCCCTCTATCAGAAATTTTAAGTAAAGATAAAATTTACGATTTATGAGGTTTCCATTTGGCAGATATTTTTGTTGTAGTTAGCATAAGAAACATAACACCATATAAACTGTACACATACACCAATTTATTCATGTGAGGACATGATTCAGTGGAAGTGCTGCCTGAAGCAGCTGTACAGCTCAGTGCTCTTGTACCTTCAGAGCCTCTCGCTCTCCCACTGTCTCTCTCCCTCCAAGTGCTGGCGCATTTACAGCTACAGAGCAGATCAGGCTAAAGAACTGATTCAACTGAAAAAGAACAAAATGGGTGGAAAAAAAGTTTAATTTTCAGCCACAAGTCCACTGTGTTGCTGCAGAATGCTTATCCTGGTGCAGCACTGGCAGAGGGGGAAATAATGCAGGACAGGACCAGCAGGAAAGGACACTGAAGGGAGATGATGACTTCGGTAGCTGGCTCTGATGTCAAACAGTCTCTTATCAAACTATTCCCTAAACCTTTTTCTAATACAATGCTGTGGTGGGGAAAGTATTTAGCCAGGATTACAACCAAAGGATTTGAACAAGAAGAAACTGTGAATTTAAAACAATACAGTAAATTATTCAATTTTTTTTTTATAAATATTTTTTAAAGGAAAAATCTCTAGGACAGTTATACAGGACTAAGATGGGGCTTTTGTTTTTCCTGTCAAAACCACTGTGGTAGTAGCCTGTATTATCTCCAGTCTAGCCAGCAACTTCTGTGTTCAATGGCACTGTCTACAAAGGCACAAGGTATGTTGTGCTTAGTTAAATGAGGATTGGCAGAGCTGGGTGCCAAGTTATAATGGTTAGTCCTTTATTGCACCCGTACTTCACCACCTTTTGTAAAATGTAATTTGGCAATCCATTACTGCCATTACTGCTGTGATTATACATTGCTTCCATTTTTCTGAATATACATATAATTCATTTGAACACTATATGATACTGAAATTACCTAAATGGAATTTTAATTCAGTGAAGATTCACAGTGGGATTCAGGCATTTAACTCCAGTGAAGTGACATCTAGCATCACTGGTGTCCACAGAGCTTATTCATGGCTGCTCCCACAGCTCCCCAAGCATCCAACCACTCCGCTGACAGGCCCCCCTGGGCTCTGAGTTTTCTTCCACTGGACAAGTCCATAACTGTCTGAAATTTTGTGCACCTGTCAAGGTTCTGCTGGCACAGCGCGGCCAGCTGAGCTCTGCTGTACACATGGGTGTGCTGGACAAAGAGGACGCTGCCTGAGTTTGCATTATTTGAGACTGGGAATAATAAGAAGCCTGATGCGGCAGCGTGTGGATGGAAGCGCTGAACGGGTACATGGCTGACTGTACAGGGCTACAGCCTTCCCAGCCCCTTCTTCTTGGACTTGATCAGTCTAAGCCTGGAGCTAGTGCCCAACAAGAAGCCCGTCACCTTATCTCTACAATAGAGCTCTAAATCAGAGGCTCTGAAACACAGATTCATGACAGCACTGAGCTTCCCGTGTGCCCCATTCATAAATCAGGTGCTCTGCCAAATGCCTTAGTTTTGAGTTCTGCATCAGTAGATGGAAGGGGCCTCAAAGATCATCTAGTCCACCTTTCTTAGCAAAAACATGGCCTAGACTAGATGTCCCAACACCCTGTTCAGACAAATCTTAACAGTGTCCACTGTTGCAGAGTCCATCACTTCCCGGGGGAGGTTATTCCAATGGCTGAGTGTTCTCATTGTGAAAAGTTTTTTAAGTCAAGTTCATCAGAATGTGGCCTGCCCAAAAGCTTTATAGGCACGCTGGTTTGTCTTTCTGCACCTGTCCTGAACATGCTGCCCACACTGTATAGAATAATTAAATGCTCACATGCATAAATAGATACAAATGGGGACTTCAAGGTTAATTAAGGTAATTCAGGATTTTCACAAATTTTGTAAAATTCGTATGTGTTACCTCCCTGAAGTCCTTGATCTGAAGCTGGAAGCCAGGGAGGCAGTTTTAAATCGAAGCAGCAGCTAGGAAAGAGACATTCTGTCTGCTTCACAAACCCTGGCTGAAGAATATACCCAATTTCTGCTCCAGTTTAAAAACATCTTTTTTCATAGACCTAAATTTCAATCTTAAGGCTTGTGTCTCCCAGGCAACATCAAGAAAGATTAAAATGCAATGTGCTTCAATAGGCATCTTTTATTAAAATGCTTTCAAAAAGCCACCTCCAGGAAAAACAAAAGTAAATAACAAAGCAATCCAAGTTTATTTTCTCTCCACTGTCTTTGAATAACTTTGGGAAAACAGTAATATTGTTATTCGGTTCTCCCATCAGCCAAACTGATGGAGGCTGGAAGATGGGGTCCTATACTGCAGCTTCCCTGTGTCACACAGAACATCATGATGCTACCCCATTGTATTTCCCATTTTTCAGACATTTGAATCCTCTGCAACTAGATAGTGGGCTATATGTACAGCAATATTATTATTTTCTAACTTAGATCTATAGACACTCTCAAGCTTTAGAAAACAGAGCTTTCCATTTTTAGGGCTCTACCTTTGCACATTGTATAGAACCTTTATTTTAGCACCTATACCACCAAAATAAACAAAAAATTAAATAAATCCCACTGACACATTAATAAAATGGTGAGTAAAATTCTGTTCATGTTAAAACTCATTATAATATTCCCAATGTCTTCAGGAAACCAGTTTGTCAGTGTTTGTTTGTATAATACCTGGGTAACACGGGCTCAGAGAATGCCAGAGAGCGAGGGAAACTATACCATCTCTGCCAGTCTCTGTTGCATGTCAAAGAAGAACATATAGCTCTACAGAGATCATTGCAGAAAACTTGGCTACAAATCAAAACAAATAAACAGAGATAGAATGGGTGAATAATCAGAATTCAAATAAAATCTGCATTTCCCTCAGAAATGTCAATAGCCGCTGCACTAGAATGAAAAGCTAAAATCCTTTCACCATGTTCATTTTGGAAACATTCATGGAATGGCAACTTCAGCTCACAAACGAGAGGCTTTCATGGGATGGAGTCCTTGGATGGCTCCTGACAGCAGCCTGCAACAAGCATTTTGGCCAAGGATCCTGTGTAGCAGACATGGATTCCCCAGCTGTGGACTCCCCATTGCTGCCTGGTGCATCACACATGCTCTGGGTCACGTAAGCCCTGTGGGACTCTCCTAGACCTGGGTAGTGTTACTTTCATCACCAGGGTTTTCGAACAGCAGCAGCTACTTCCATAACCCATCTCAAGTGTTCTTATTTTCACTCTCCAAATCTAAAAGAGCAACCACTTCATGCAGCTGGTACAAGATCAGGTCTAAGAACAACCATACCCTGGCCATCTCTTGCCTAATTTGCCTAGGCAAGCTGTCTCAATCTTAAGTAGTTTTACCTGCAAATATCACTGCACACCCCCATGCACACTCAAGTCAATCTATATTAAGCCTGTGCATGAGTTTTCCTGAACAAAAATCTGTGAGATATTTAAAGCTGAATACAGACCTACATGGAGAGCTGATCCAAAGTAATTTTTGACATAAATTTGGGTTATAGAATGAGACTTCTATGCAGTGATTTCAAGAGAGACTTTTTTTTTTCCAAAAAATACAAAAGGAAACAATTGAGGTTGAAAAGACATATTACAATATTTTCCTCCCCAAATGAAATTTCAGCAAATACATTTCTCAGGCCATAAAGTGTACTATTTTTTTTTAGGCCTCCAAGTCTTTGTAAAAATATCGCAGTCAGGCCAGATGGAGCAATGTTACAGGCAAGTACGTTTACAAAAATATTAGTGAACATATCTGTTTTATCTACCATATACCCACTCATATTGTGATAGCTGTGGTTTAAAATGTTTATCTTTACAGTATTCTGCTTGATACCATTTATGACTACTGCACACCTTGGGCTTGGGTTTCTCACTGACAGCTCACTTCAAGACCATGCTGCAGCTCACTGCTACTGTGCATTTATTCTGAGGGTGCCAATATCCTGATTATTTAATTTGTGTTAATCCTTTTTGCCTTTTTAGTTTTCCAGTGAAGAGTCGTAGATTGCCTGCAGGCCTGCTTTGTACCTTACTGATCTTAGCCAACCAAATGGCAAATATGGTTACAAACCCAATCACATTAGTCAGTGGACTTAAGTGGCAGATCATAGGTCCTTGCTCTCAGAATCCCCTCCTATGGTTTTACAAGCACGCTTGCAGGTTAGAAACGCTGGCTATTCTTCTGCTAAGTACTTATTTTATAGTATCATTTACTAACTACTCTATTTATAGAGGTTAATGCCAAGTTTCTGTCTGATAGCTTGGAGCTATGGATCACTCAAAAAAATCTTATCTTGTTCCAAAAATAACACAGATAATGGCTTGCATTTGCTATTTAGTGCTGGCATATGGCATATATTGCCACATTTTGAGGAAATGGCTTGCAATAATAATATGTATCTATTGTGAAGTTTTATGAGAATTTCCACTGAAAACTGTTAATAATTCAGCCACTAAGAAATTATTCTTGCTGGAATTTGTCATGTGGGTATTTAAAATACATCTGCCCACCTTTAAGGTAGCCAAGTTTCTGTTTTACTAAGTTATTTTGGAGGATGTGTTTTCGTACTGATATGAGAAGCATCTAACAAAATTGTACCAGTAGGGGCACGTCAAGAGTATTATAAATGGATGTGGCCAGTTCAGCAAAGGGAACATTTTCAGAAGTCTCTGGTGGTTGAAGATAAAAAAATGGCTGAAGGAAGACTGACCTGCCACACTACGGGCTGGTTAACAACATTCACACTTTGAACTCGACTACGCAGTTTGAAGCTGCTGGAGCTGTAGGTACTTAAGTGGGAGAAGAGCACTGGACCGGGGGCCTGGAGCTGCTCCCAGAGACACGAAGCCACGTCCTTTCCTGGTTTGGAACTATGTGAAGTCATCTCTCTGGTATCTGTGATCACATTTTGCCTCCTCTGTGCTGCAGTTCCCCACTAGCCACCTATGGCTATACGGTGGCTCCAACTCCTGCCTACTTGAAAAAAAAAGAAGGACAAAAGTAAGAACAAATTGCTTGGTTCACCAATACCAGCAAACCAAAATAGGCTACTTTTTGTATATGGTTCCTGCTTTCTCCACATAATGCTGTGAATTAAGATGATAAGCAGTTTCACACAATAAATGGAATTCAGAAAGAAATTTCCCTACTAATAGAGTAATTTATAACTTGCTATTTTCCACTTAGCAATTACTGTTCATGGTGAGAAAAACAGGGTTTGGTGCCAAAGTAAAATTGCGAGGTTTTTTTCCAGGTCCATCTTTTCCCGCCCTTCACCTGCATGCCCACTGTCTTCTTTCCCAAGCCCTTCACTGCAGATAGATAGCAGTACAGCAGTTGAGTACACACACAGAGGTAGTTTTGATCACTGAACTACCACTGCACTCCCCAACACTGTTTTTACTCAGAGCCGATCTGAGGAAAATCAGCCAACCGCAGCGAGAACAAACACACGCGTTTTCAACCCCTACCGTTCCTCTCTGCCCTGAGGGCAAAATCGCATAAAGCTCCGTAACAACATCCGCTTTCCCGCGGTGAACGAGGCCACTTTGATCCATATGCGGTTTTCCCACAAATGCCCTACCAAAATGAGATATATCAGGAGTCGCAGGAGCCCGCCGGGCCCTGAGGTGGCCAGTGCTGACCAAGGCGCTGAGGCAGCTGCTGGCCGCCGGCCCGAGGCGCTCACAATAGGATCGACTGGGTGTCCCGCAGAGGCTGGCGGTGTCCATGATGGCGGTGGTGCTCCGGAGGAGCTCCGGCCGTGCCCTGCAGAGAGGCGGACGGCCGACCGGGCCGCACCCGATCCAGCCCGGCCCGGGCTCGAACCCGTGGTCCCACAGGAGACCTGTCAGTCACTGCGCCGCGGCGTCACACTTCCTCCCCCGCCCCGCCGTCTCGTGATCCACGCTGCGGCGGAATCAGCTGACCTGGCGCTTCACGTGACCCCGCTGGCGGGTGTTCAGGTGGCAGCGGCTGCCGGTGGGGGATGGAGCAGTGACCGGTAAAGACCGTTGGGAGCTGCTGCTGGGGCCCGCTCCCGGGGGGCCGGAGAAGGGAGGAGGGAGTGGTTGGGCCAGGCAGCGCCGCGCTCTGAGCGGCTAGCGCTGCGCTCCGGCCTCCCCCGGAGGCAGGCCGCGCTGGGCCTGGACTGAAGGTACCGCGGGGGCGCGCCCGCCGCCGCTGCGTCTCTCAGGGGCTCTGACAGGCCTCGGCGCCGCCCCGGGGGCTGCTGGGGGTCGGGTCTGCCGTGCCGGGCTCCCGCGCCGGAATTGAGGTACCGCTGTGGGGTTCATTTCTAGGAGGGCGAAGTGAAGCGCGGTCCGGGGAGTCTGTGCCGGGGCAGCTGCTGCCGGCCCGGGTGATGGGAACCGCCATCTAATCCCGGTGATCCGGCTCAGTGGCTCCGTGGGGTTGGGGCCGGCTGCACCAGCCCGGTTGCCTCTGCACGGGGCCTGTGAACTCCCCGTTGTGAAATCTCCCGGCCGCTTCTTCACTGTGGCCGCTTCTGTTTATGAACGTGATGGCCAAACACCCGGTGTCAGAAGTGATTTCTGAAGGCGGGCTTGAAGAAATAATGTCTTGGGGACTTTGTGCTGGATATTGAGAGATTTCTAAATCACATTAGTAAACTGGACTTTACTATTGAGCTAAATAGGAAAGAGGAAACAATTGTCCCTCACCCTAGAGCCGTTGTTTTTGAAAAATGCAATGCAAAGTGTCTTAGCTGAGGTTCTGTTTTAACATCACTGTATGTCCTACCAGGTACAGTGCTGAAACTGCTGCTCACTGAATCTATTGCTTAGGTTATAATATAGTATACTGCATGAAAGATTTTTTATTTGGAAATCCAGTTTTGCTAATAACATAAAAATTAAGCAGTATAAATTATGAATAGTCATGTGAAATACATTTTAAATAGTATGTGAAACTTATTTTGGGTATTAGGCTTCAAAAGCAGCTACTCCAGATGAAAGCTTCAAAGAAAGAAATATTTCAAGCATTTTATAGATGAGTTCTTGCAAGTTCTCAAGGAAGAGATAATGCAATTTGTGACATTTGATCAGCCCAACATCTTGGCAATATGTTTATGTTACTTAAATCTCCTTGTAACAGCACATGGAAGACTTGTACTTCCAAATTTTATGTTGTGAATGTGCTTATGAGGAAGTGCCAAGGGAGGCTTTTTGGGATGCTGCCCAGTGTGGAATCTAAAATGAGAAAAGTTTGTTCTAATGGATTTCTACTATTAAGCCCTTATAAATGAGAACTTGCGTTCTTCATGAATACTGAACAAGATAAAGATGGGTCGAAGCAGTGCTGGTATTACAAGGTTAAATTTGTTTTGTGGGGTTTTGAGGGTTTTTTTTTTGAGATGTGGGTGGTTTGGTTATTCAGTATTAAAATAGTAATGTTATGACCCGCGGAACAGTAAGTATCAAGGTAGCTAGCTCAGTGCTGTATACAAAGTTGGAATTCCAGAACCTGTTCCTTGAAGTCCTGAATTTTGGTTCAGCATGGTCTTTAGAGAGATTTTTGTATAAACTTTGTTTCTCATTTTCCTAAGAAAATCCTCCTCTACCACCCAGTTGTATAGCAGACAGTTTTTGCTGAAGTTGGCCAGAAAATGCTTTCAGTGGCATCTCGGAAGCAGTTTTACTTGTTAATATTTTTGCTCCTTATTGAGGCTTTACCCATGTTCTGCAGAACTAGGACCATAGTTTCTATTCATTTAATATCGTAGTGTGGTAGGAGACTGAATGGACAATGTTTAAGGAAAAGACACCACCTTGAAAATATTAGCTTGATTAACTATACTGGTGTTAAGGAATCATGAAGTGCTCTAGTTCATTGGGTTTTAAGCATGAAAAAAGATTTGCTACAAGTCTGTCAGGTGTTTGTAACTTTAGGCTTGTTTATGGAAGACTTGCGGTCATCATATAAAGGCTGGACAGTTGGTCTTTGAAAACTAACTCTAAAAGACTGGAGAACTCTACTTACTGAAAGCAGTTGTTCTTTGCAGTGGGTCTGTTGAAGGTTTAATATTTTTTTCCCCTGGGAAAAGATGTTTAGATTTTTAATGGTGAGCTGATTTTTCCCATCTGTAATGCAGGGAATGAGACTGTGTCATTGCAAACATGTAACTGTTTCCTTAGCTAATACAATCTCTGGAAACTTTATACATATTCTTTAGGGGCTATTTATGTTTTAGTGGAAAATATGAGAATGTCATTTTCCATCTGTCTTACTGAATAGGATTCTAGATTTCTTCATTGTCTCTTCTGTCTTTTACTTGGA
Organism: Coracopsis vasa; assembly: GCA_026283785.1. Lineage (NCBI taxonomy): Eukaryota > Metazoa > Chordata > Aves > Psittaciformes > Psittacidae > Coracopsis > Coracopsis vasa. Next base: position 20,228 of record JANHGB010052844.1, read on the forward strand.
TATTTGCACACTGTTGCTGCCACCACCTAAACTAGTTTAGTTATTCAATATTTATTCCAAAGCCTTTTCCAGTCCCAGTCTAGTCAAATCAAAACAGAAAACAGTTTAAAGCTTAAACACTTCAGAGTGTGTGTGTCAGCTGTAATGGTGTCTCCCTGCATGTGTGAAGTTTACTGTAAACTTGACTGTTTCTTTTATGGAGCCAGAGTTCTGTGAAGTGTAGGAAAACATAATGTGTAATGGATTCACCAAGTTTGGCATGTGATAAGGAAGGTAATGCATTGATGTAGTCTAAATAAGAGGAAATTTTGTCTCATTCCAAATCGTTGATAATTAGATCTCTCATGGAGACCTGTTACGTGAGATAATCTAGTTGGTGCTAAGCAAAGAAGCCCTACAACATGGCAGTGACTGATATTGCTTTAATTTTCCATTATACCTCCTGATATCAAACGCCAGTACAGTATGACCAAGGATTATTACAGCTCTTTTGAACATGAGGGGCCAGTGGTGCCTGAGGGGCTGTTGGCATGGGCTTCACCTTCCTCTCTCATTCTGCTCTTGCAGATTTTATTCCAACAGTCAAGGCCAAAGCATAGGGGAGGAAGTAGACCCAGTCATTTCATCCATTGCCCTCAGAGATAGGACGCCTTTTCTCCCCCATACTATTTCTTGAAGCAAAGAACAACTTTTCCCTTACCTTTCCAGCCTGCTTTGGCAACTTGTTACAGGAGAAGAGAGAGTAGTGCCCAGTGAGCAGAGCACAGATAATTTTCAGGCTCCTGACTTTTTGCTGTTGAATAGAACTAGCTCTGCAGGTGTGTGACCCCAGCACAGGAAAGTGCCCAGAACTAGGCTGGATCATGCTGGACAAACGTATGGAGTGGAACATGTCTCTGGTCTTGTAATACTTTGATTTCTCAGATATCCATACCTGCCTTGGCATTGTCTGTATTTAGAATTATAGCACTGCTGTGCTTCTGCCTGGCACTGCAGTGTCAGATGTCTAGACATCATGAGCCTTGATAACTAGGTGTCATCATCTCTCGCTATAAACAAGGCCCCCTAATTGACGGAGGTTAGCTGTTACGTGCATTCCAAGGTGTGCTTCATGATATTAATTTAACAGTTGGCAAACTTTCTTCAGTTTAGGCTTCCTGAGTAGCTGAACAAAATAATCGGCTATCAGGCCTTTCTTTAGCTCATCTCTGACTTCAACACTCTTGATAACTTGTTGACCCTAAAATGGTTACACAGATGAAGGACCTATGAGTATTGTTTTGGACAAAGTTTGCTAGTGTGTGCCGAGTCTTACAAATACAATATATTATTCTCTTTCTCAAAAAAAAGGTGCTGCAGTCCACTCATTATGAAGTGCAGGTCGGTCTCTACTCTTTCACACTGTACAGAAGATATTTCAAATATCAACATTATATATTTAGATTCTGTCAAGGTACTATTTGATTTTGTTCTTCATTTCTTCATTGAAAGTGTCCAGTAACTCTTAAGCAGCTTGTTCTGTTTCTTAATAACAGAATAATGTATTTACTCTAAACTTCTTGAGCTCATTTGCAAAGTAGCTCAACGTGATTTGTATTAATATTGATTCTCTCTTGACTGATGCCAGTGTATGTAATATTGAAGATCTGCAATGACAACAGAGATACCAAGATTAGAAAGTGTCCTCCTTTTTGTTAAATTTTTTAACTGCCAGGAGAACTTTATTTGCATGAAAGAATAAACTAAAGTTTATTTCATTTAAGTATTTTTTTTAATGCATTTACTCATTGTCCTAATCTGGAAAGTGATTGGAAAAGCTATTGCACCAGAGTTGAATTTTTTAATTTTATTTTCTCTTATGTGTTTAGAAAAGGTTGTATATTGTGGAGGTGCTGGAAAATGCAGCTGTGAAAGTACGATTTGGGTCCCGTTTTATTTGTTTTATTTTCAGTTAGATTGTTTGCTTATAATCTTTTCTGTGGAATTGCAGTTGAAAGATGCTGATGTTGCAAACTCAGCCTGCTTTAACTTACAGGATGAGTAGTGATTTTCCAACTGTGCAAATGTGATTTGGAGGATAGGAAAAAATTTATTTAGAACCATGTGATGCTGTTATAGTGAATGGAACTACACTTTTAATAACATGGACTGAGATGTTTTTCTTCAGGCAGAGCTTTGAATCCTGAACTAATGGCAGATGTTCTTTCTTCCCCCCTCACTTCCCTTCTACTAGCTAGCATCTTGCCTCCATCTGCAGATGCAGAAAGCATCAAGATAAAGACACAAAAATGACTGAGTTCTGGCTGATTTCTGCTCCTGGAGAAAAAACCTGTCAACAGACATGGGAGAAACTACATGCAGCAACTACAAAAAATAACAATCTTTCTACTAATTCAAAGTTCAATATTCCAGACTTGAAGGTATGTAAGCGTCATGTCATGTCCCAAGAAGTATGATTGTTTTACACCTTCCTTGTTTCTTTGGACTTAAACTGTAGATGAGGAATACTTGCAGACGTTTTAGAGAGAACAGTTTACCTCTTTTGACAATTATGTGTGGATCTAAAAAATAATTCAGACATCTATCTTTTTTTCTGAAATTCTAAATTAAAAATTCCTCACTCTGGAAGTTTTAAGGGTTTAGCAAGCTGTGTTCTTTCAGAAATACAGCAGTTTTTCCAACAATAGTAGTCTTGACCTCATGCTGCTAGCAGTTAGCTGGAGAAGAAAAAGAGAATTAAAGTGGAGACTTGTGATCTCAGTATTCATATGATAGTTTCCTTTGCTGTTTTTTTTGTTTTGTTTTGTTTCATTCTTACTTCTGAATTGTCTCCTTTTCTGGCTGAGATGCAGTGAAAAGACTTGATTTAAAATATAGGGGTTGGTCAAACAGCTGCTGCCTTTTCACTGTCCAGAAGTAACATTCTTGAATAGTGGTTATCTCCAGCTGAGCATGTGTGTTCTAGAAAATAGGAAGAAAACTGTTTGAACTAATATTCTGAGAAGTGAAGAGAAACAAAATCTGAAAGCAGTTTCTCTTGGTTTAATACAATTCAGTTTTCAGAGTATGGAAAAGTTATGAGCCAGTGTATTCATTAAGGTATATCCCAACATCCGAATGTTTCTTGAACAAGAATATTTGTGAGCTCAGTTTAACTGAGAGAAAGCGAAAGCTTATCAAAGCCTGTCAAAATAAAAAGGGGTAAAAAAAAGCCACCAGTTTCTGTCTGGAGAATGGGTCAAGTTCAGGTGACACGATGCCTTGTTCCTGTCTCTGCTAAGGAATGAGCTCAGGACACAAAGTGGTTCAATGTTTCTTTGAAGAGGAACATCTAACTGCCATAACTTATATTCATGTTTAGATTGTCCTGAGTTATTTCAAGGGATTCACTAGCAGAGGTAAGAAGGGGGATTACAACAAATGTCTGTCTCCTCCCAGGAGATCCTTGCACATGAGTCAGGATGGCTTTCCAACTGTAGGGTGCTTACAGCATTTAGAAGAGTTATCACTGAAAACCGATGTGGCCTATTAGGGTTCTAAATGATTGGATTTGTTTCTACTCTACTTCCTAAAAGGGGCAGCAGCTGAGTATACTTTATCTACAATGGGAAGTAGTCTGGCTTCTGTGGACCTAGGAAAACTGCTTAAGGAGTTAAACTCCTTAGTTAAAACTCACTGATACAGTGATTTAGTCTCCATTGAACAGCAGCCTTATTGCTTAAAGACTTACTTGTCCTGTAGCTTGTGACTAGTCAAAACAGTAGCTTCCTTATTCTGCATGTAGCTCAGAAGGTGGGGCATGGAAAGTGATTTGGTTGTGATGTTACTTAAGTAATTGTTCCCCTTTTTTCTTCAAGGCTAAAGAGAACAGGAATAATGTAAAGTTGAGTGGTCTCAACTTGTTGACTAGGACTAGAACAAGGATGCTAGACTAAAAATAATAGCATCCTGACTAGACAGATTATTTTATGCCTAATAGTATTTCAGCATGAAATATAAACTAGTAGCTAAAATATTAAAGAATTGTCTTTTTGGATGTACCTCCGACTTTCATTGAACAGAATGAGCAAATATGTAAATACTTGAAGAAAGAACCAAAGAAACACTTATATGATCTATTTAAAAATAATCACCCTTTGGCCGTTTAACTTAAGCATAGCTGTATCTGGTATCTCTAGACCTATCTGAGACTTGCTTATGAAAGAGCTAAACAGAATATCTTACTGTGCTGTAATTTCCATGCTTAAACTATACAGAGGCTAAAATGCTAAGTAGCATCAGACTGGTGTATGGATTGCTCTGAATTATTACATGAAATTAGGGAATAAAGTGTTTTCTGGAGGAGCAGCGAAGAAAGAGTGAAAGCTTCTAGACAAGCTAGATATTCCATTACTCGATATGCCAACAGTCTGAGTGTTGCAGTTTTCTTGTATGCTCAGTGTTTTCAGTGTTCTGGTTGCCTCCAGCACTGAGATAACTGATCACAGAAATTTCAGATTTGATCTAAAGTAGTAATCAAATACTTTGATTTCCCACAAAGACTTGTGGGAAATGCAGCCAACTCATAATATAAAAGTTGATTTAAGATGTTTCGGATTGCAGGCATGCAGGCTGAGACTGTACCAAACTAGGCCGAGTTAGATCTGATACTGTGGTGCTTTAGGGGTATTTTGAGCAAATGAAACACAGTGTGACTTTGTTAAATCAACAAGCCTGAAATCCTAAAGTACAGCATTTCATGTAGTTCTACAAAGCTACCTGTTAAGGAGACTTAGCTTTTATTGTTATTTGCTTTTATCTTTTTTTATGTTTATATGCAATTGCTAATGCATTTTGATCTTTCCTTCTAGGTTGGCACACTGGATGTTTTGGTTGGTTTGTCAGATGAGCTGGCTAAATTGGATGCATTTGTGGAAAGGTAACAGTTTATTTTTACTAGCCTGTAAAACATTAGAATAATAACGTGATGGCTTCCTGAGGCCTAATAATACCCAGATTATTTCTAGCTTTTTTTTGTTTCGTAGTGGTCCTCTGCAGACAGTCAATAAACTAAGACTTCAAAAAGCTGAGCTGCTGGTTTTCCTAGTATCTGAACTTGGGGAAAAACAAACCTGAACTTTTTTGTGGAATAGTGGAACATTGTGTTGATGGAGGATGGTTCTCCCTGTAGTAGTGCGAAGTGCTGCTGGGTCCTGGATAACTGGTAAAAATTGAGCCTGACAGCTGCAGGAAGTGATGATGAAATGGGTAAAAACTTTTCTTTTAGCAAGTTAGAGTACTATTTACAGACTTCAGAAGGTAACCACATTGTCTCCTAATCCACAGATATGATTAAACAGCATTAATATTAAAATGCAAAACCTGTTCAATTTGAAAAAAATTATGGTCCTTTGAAAGTCATTTTGAGCAAACGTAACAAAATTTCACATAATGAGAATTGTGGAGCCATCTTCTGCTTCAAGAAGAGAAGTATTAAATAGTTGCTTTTAAATAAAAAACTATTTGGCGTGGCATATGTGAGCAATATTAAACATAACTTTTCTTGTGAGGAAGGCAGGTCTTGAGTGTCGAATCTCATGGGGCTTAGGGCTGAGGTTTCCCCATAGCTCTTTGGTTGTCTTTGGTGTTTCATTGTCATGATTGCCTTGTGTTTAATTTGGATTACTGATGATTTCTATCTTGCTGTCAGTTTTTTTAGAAAGGGGTTAGGATTTTGAAAGTAGCACAGACTTCAAAAAAATATTGGAATATAGGGAGATAACATATGAAGTTATCCCCTATTACCAGGAGGAAAAGGAAGTAGCATCACCTTGTTGAGAACTGATAAGTAGCAACACTAGAGAAGGATTTAAATAAAGTTCTGGCATGTATTTGGGAAGTTGCTTGCTTTAAGATACTGAGCCCAGTTTGTGCTCTTGTAAAGCTTATATGTAAAGCAATCAACTCTATTTTTGTATCAAATTTCAGATCAGTTTCATAAATGGTATTTCTCAAAATAGCAATTTTTTCATTCTTGTTTTTCATATCTTTATCTTTCATTTTTCAGTGTTGTAAAGAAAGTGGCCCAGTATATGGCTGATGTTCTAGAGGACAGTAAAGATAAAGTTCAGGAGAATCTTCTGGCTAATGGAGGTAAAGTGCTAACCATGATATGTGCATCCTAAAAGTCTAAGGGGAAGGCAATGATCCTGAAACATATTGAATGCTGTTTCTTTGTGTGACATTCTGAAAGCCTAGTTTAGACATGGAAATGTGTTTTTCTATGAGTCACTTGCCCTGAGATAAATTGTAGGATCCAGAATGGCAAGAAATTAAAGCTACATGTTAAATACTCTCTTACAGAAGCCTTTTGATCCTTTAGGGCTGTATTTTGTCATCACTGATCTCTGGTGGAACATAAATAATCTTTACCACTTTTTTTTTTTTCTGTTGTAACCCTCCTTTCTCTCACCCATTTTTCACACAAAGCAGAAAATAGTTGGTCTTGTCTATACTTCTCCAGCCATCATTGACTTAGTAGCAAATATCATTTAGGGTCTACAGAGGTGGAAGAAACAAGGTCTGAAAGCAGAGGTCACAGATGACTTGCAACTTGATTGTTTATGTTTAGATTTTGTAAGCAACAGGGTCCATACATGTGAAGGTCCACAAACAGTCTGTTACAGTACTCTTCTGTTACAGCAGTCCTACATGGAATATAATACATCAATCTTTTTATTGTCTATCTTAAAGTTATTCTTTAAAATTTTAGTTGACTTGGTCACCTATATAACAAGGTTCCAGTGGGATATGGCCAAATACCCGATCAAGCAATCCTTGAAGAATATTTCAGAAATTATTGCAAAGGTAAGGTAATTTGTTCTATAAACAACATGTAGAAATAGGCCCACTATGTTAGATTGATACTTTCTTTAGGAATATCATGAATCTGCCTCATTTTGCAATGACTTTTCTGAGTTGTACACCAATTCTACTAACAGAAGGAAGTTTATATTGTTGCATCATTTGGCGGTTTTACACAAATATATTTTCAAGAGCTCTGCTGTGAAAATGAGGTTTGCAGTTCTGCATTCTCAAACATCTTAATAGGAAGCAAAACTGATTCTCGTCTATAATAAACTGCAGTCAGTGCAGCAGGCTTTTGTCTATGCAGTTATCTTTTAAAAGGTTACTGACTTTACAACTGAGAATAATTAAAGTCTTGACAGTTAGGAACCAATGAATTGAACTGATTTGTAAAGGCAGTGTTTAATATCAATGGGTTTTGCTTTTTTTTTTTTTTTTTCATTAAACATTGCATAGTTAGACTGTTGAAAGTTTTGATCCTTGGAAAACGCAGAGGGAAGGGTTGTCCATCTGCAGTCGAAACGCACTAGTTAATAGCTTAAGAAGAATCCGCATGCACTGGTTAATAGCTTTATAGTTTCTGATTAATTTTTCCTCTAATGCTGTCTTCTAGTGGTACAAAATTTTTTAAAAAAGCTTTAGTGCTTTTTCTTGTAATATAAAAGAGTTTCATGAAGATGCGTGCTTTGTGACACTTGAAATGCTCCACGTTTTTCTAGAGCTTGCATCAGTCAAAGAATTTAAATAAACTTGAATACTCATCTGTTTAAAAGTAAATTGTCTTATGTTCAGAGTATTTTGTCTAAAGCTTTGCTGTATCTTTTAAAGGTGCAAGCTGTTAACATGTTGCCAAATGAAACTGCCATAATGTTCAGGTTTTTAATAACTTCCTCATGCTACAGACAAGTGAGCTTGTGTGTTACTGTAAACAAGGTCACTGTATAATGAAGTGATTTTACTTATATTTATTTTGTGGAAACAAAATCGTTATCTGGATCACCAAGCTGAAGTGTTGTATGCAAAACAAAATGTTCTGTCAGTGGTCAAAGTCCAAATAAAGGTAAAGTCCCTTGACTACGTTCAGGTACTTGTCCCTGGGAATCTTCATATGCTTGTTCTTCATACCGTAGTGACAAAGCACTGAAGGAGGGAACAGGCAGCATTACAATGCCAAACCAGTACTGTACCTTGTTCTTTCAGTTATCCAGCTGTTATGGTGTATATTGAATGTATTCTTTGTATAGGAGCATGATTGGAAGCTGAAAACCTACTAATTGCTTAATTTGTTATTCCACTTGCTGCCAAGTTACCTAGCTGGGAATGAATTATTTTTGGCAATCATGCTGGAGGGTGGATTTGAGAAGAATGGCTTACTGGAACAGCAATGGCAAGCTGAATGTGAGAATCTGAGTCTAATCAGTAAAATAGTTGGAGCTTTGATATGAAAGTTTTAAAGATGATTGTAGGCTGCCAGTGACATTAAATGTAGAATGCTGCCTCTAGTTGACTAGACAGACATATTTATCTGGAATAAGTTAGATTCAAGTCTGAAGTACTGTTTATCTGTCTACCTTGGCACTGGCCCTGTGTAACATCAGACATTCCAAAATACATACATTTTCACTAATTGAAGAAAGCCTCTATAAAACAGTTTCTTCTTTATGTTTGTAAGTCAGTGCCAATGTAAAACAGCAGCATAAAAGATGACTTTGTGAAGGGAGATGGTGATACAATTTATTGTGTTTACATTTGCAAACATACCACGGGAAATAGTTCTGGGGGAAAAAAGACATAAAATAACAGTATTTAGAACTGTAAATAATAGCAGCCATTTAGAATTGGGCAGATGATGCATTCAGTTGATATTCTGTCTTTCAGTGCCCAAGGCTGCTCACATTAAAAGGTGCAACTGCAATAGGCAAATACAGTGCAACAGTTTCCTCTTAAGTTGTAAATAATGGTTTGGGTTACTTAATTTTTGGATTTACTACTCATAAAACTGTACCTTCATTCTTGTCACTGAAACTAATGAGGGAAAAATATAATGAGAAGTGAAGTAACAGCTGGAAGAAATAGTACCCAGTGTTCACAAGTGTACTGGTATCTCAGTAGAAACGTAAATTTCAGCTGATCTCTCCTGACAGCTGAATGAAGGGTGTCAGCTTGAAGGTGATGGAGTAATGATCACCTGGGTTGTGGTACCATGTCCAGCTGATGCCGAAGAGGATGTGTTACTTTTATTATTGGCTGATTTTCCTTTAAAGGAATTCTACCACAGAGTTTTCTGAGTTTTGAGTGAATTTTCTCAAGCACTAGAGAAACAAACATTTTAACCTGTGTGGGTTTTTTTATTATGAAGTTTTTGTTGGCAGACCTAATAGTTGAAACTAGTACTGAGATTTGTAACTAAGATATAATTTTTAAAATATCCTAGTCCTTTAGACACTGTTCTTTTTATCTTTAAGGGAGTAAACCAGATTGACAATGATCTAAAAGCAAGAGCCTCAGCATACAATAATCTGAAAGGGAGCCTTCAGAATTTGGAAAGAAAGAATGCGTAAGTCATTGTTTTTTTTGCTAATGTAGCACAGGAAAGTTATCTAACCATGAAAACTTTATCCTGTGTGAAGTACAGGTTCTAAGCTTAATGTATTTTTGAGATGTTTATCAATCTTAAATAGCAGCTGTCATAAAAGCACATTTATTACCAGCTGACTTGCTGGTAATAGCTCACTTGCAATTGATAGGCAATTCTGAAATACACAAAAGCGTATAAAAATAGTGTAAATTGCCGGAGCTTTTGAGAAAAGCTTGCTGTTAAACTGATGCATAGCACTGCTACTTGGGTGTCTGTCTAAACAAGGAAATCTGTCGCTTCAATCCATTTTGTGCTTTAAGCATATCAATATTACTGGATTTCTTCCCTCAGAATTAACCAGCAGAGTGACAGCTGTTGTGTACATGAAGATAATAAATTAAACAAGGACTGTATGCACTCTTGTCATGTACATGTGGTGATTGTCTGGAATACAGTTGAGGTATAGCAGTACTTCTGGGTAAATATGGTTGATTAATTTGACCCAACCCTACCATTGCAGTTAATGGTACAAGCCTGCTGGCTGATTCAGAACCATGGGTCGTGCTAATGACAGCCATTTTATGAGTGAGCCATAAATTCTGCATTAAAGCATGGTAATTTGTTAGTTAAGCCCCATTAAATCTGTGTATGTTCTTAGTCTTTTGTGAATATGAGGCGATATACTGCTTTACATTTTTATTCAGGTTTATACATAGGTCTGTACTGGATTAGTTGTAATTCTGAGGCTTCATATACTATACTTCACAAATAATGGTTCTAGGGGTTTTAAATCATGTTTTTAAAAGATAACTTGGCTTCTTAAGTGTGAAAGGTGTTTGGAATATGGATATTATGCACAGCAGTGGAACTACTAGTAAAAACTTCCAGTGACTTTAGACAGTAAGATATAAAATACATATAAGGACATTTTGTTTGCTCTGCTAATAGCGAATGCTTAGGTAAAATGTATTTTTGAAAATGTTATGCCATCAAGCACTGGGAACTTGTCCAGACAAACTCAATTCTTAAACATATATTTACTCTGTGTTTGTTTCTCTGCAGGGGAAGCTTGCTAACCAGAAGTCTTGCGGATATTGTAAAGAAGGAGGACTTTGTACTCGATTCAGAATATTTGGTCACGTTATTAGTGGTTGTACCGAAGTAAGTTTGTTGCTTGTCTGAAAAGCACAATAAAAAAAGAAATTTAAGTCAAATAATATATCCCACAACCCTTTAGTACTGTAAGAAAGAACATCTGAATTTGTTTGAGGTTTTCCTGGATGAACGAACACAAATGTCTAGATGCTTAGTAGGGGCAGAAGAGCCTGCTTACCTGCATTCTGCTCTACGTGAGAACTCATCATAAGGAATGCTGACTGCTATTGAATTTCTTTAAGAAAGTGGAGATCACATTTATGTCTCTTAGCTAATATTAGCTGTGACTAGTGATGTTGCAGAAGGTGACCTTACGAAAATACTGAGTGAAAACATGACTTGTTTTGCATTAGAAAGCCTAATGTTGGAATTATCCTGGTTAGGATTATGGGCTTTCACCACTTAGTGAGCAAAATGAACTCTTTACTACTTTGCTCTACAATTTTTTTCAGATTGCCAGAGCGTTGCTTTTTAACTTGCTTACGTCTCTGCCAGTGTAACACTGCTTACATCATGTCAAAGGTTTGCTGGGGGGAACAGGTTGTTCCTGTCTGAAATGTTTAAACAACAAAAGCCCCACCTCTTACCCTGACCAAGGGAAGTGATGATAAAGATATCCTTAAGACTCTTGTAAAATGAGAAAATGGCCCTAGACTGTCATTCTGGAGCTGGGAACAAAGGGCGCTTCTAACTTGTAAAGATAGCCAGTAGGCTGTTAATCATATGAAGCAGTAGTCTCTGTCACCAGTAAAACTCTGGTGAAGGTAAACCAGTTTTGCAGTGGCTTTAGAAGAAAACAGGTGGTTAATGTATCTTGACTGTTCTCTCTTCTGCCTTTGAATTGGCTTTGGTGTTCTTAGGGTGAAACCTCTTCACCACCAACTACAGAAAGGCAGGACTTCCAAAATTCTCAGTCCTTCAGGCAAGTGCAGGACTCTGGGGAACCCATTTGTAATCATGGAAAAAGTATTCCTATTAGGAACTTGCATAAGGAACTTCTGATAAACATTGACCGTTAAGTTTGTTTGGTCCCCTGGGATCTGTACTCAGTGATGACTGATTTAATAGTTCTTAATTTCAGAAATTTTACACTTATAGACTTACATGAAGACTGAAGATAAAATGTGTTACTTTTGCTATCATTACAGTTTATTTAGCAGTGATCTTAAAAACAGCATGAGGAAGACTGTCCCTTACATCTTGTGTATTTCTGACAACCTACATCTGTGTTGAAAGATTTGATGATTAAATGTTTTCAATTTTTTTTTAATTGATCCATTAATCTAAGATTTCTTAACTACAGTACTAAAAATCTAATTATAACCTGTGTATCCTGTAGGTCAAATTATAATGACTGGGTTAAGCAATACGAAACACTAGCAGAGATGGTTGTACCACGTTCCAGCAAGTAAGTAGTTAAAAGCTAAGGCTTGTATTTGCATGTGCTCTATTTTACAGGTGATCTTTAACTGTAGTGACTTTGAATTTTTAAAATCAGTCAAAAACTTGACAAAATGTCTAGCTTTGTAGCTTTAGCTGATCAAGCTTATTATGTTATAATAGAGTTAAAAATCGAAAGAACTCTAGTGTTAAAAAATTTACTGAACTAGCTTATGTGACAAGAGTGAAAGAATTGAAAAGTTCATCTAGTTCAGTTTAGGTACATTCAGCTTCAAGCTAGTGCATGGTGGTGTTTAGCAGCTAGCCTGTAAGTTTTATGCCTGTATTCAGAGGACTTGAAACAAGTTACATACACTCTTTTAAAGCTGCTAAAGAATGAAGAACTGGAAATGTGGTGGGTTTTCTTGTGTGCAAAGAAAAGTAACTTGTCTCTTTTGAGCTAACAAAGGTCCTTGGTACCAAGCTGGTACTTGCTGGCTGTGATGGGCAAGACTTGCTATCAAGACTTGGTGGGACTGTAAAGCCTCTTGAGCAATCTTGTAACCACATTGAAAATAGAGTCAACATGTAGCACAAAACATTGATATGTTGTTAATTTTAACTGACAGAGTGGGGTTCTGATCAGACAGATTGGATATTGCCAGTTCTATGCTTGTTATAAAATCTGACCTTGCTCTTGCTAACTTCACATTTGAATTGGATCAGCTTAAGCCTAGTGGGAGATCTGCTAATGATTCTTGTTTAATTACTGGGAAAGCATAACGTGGGGATAGGCTAAAAAGAGATGACTTGTTAAACTTTTTATTAAAAACAGTATGGCATTGAGAGACAGCCTAAATCTCTGCTCAAAATAAGCAGTATTGTCTTGAGCCATAAAATAGTAAATCTAAGGATTGTCTTTACAGCCTAAGAAATGCTCTTTTTCTTAACCTATGTCTCTTTAATTTGTGTGCTTTTCTATTTTAAATCAATTTCATTTTTCTTTAAAACATGCATTTCTATGAATTCTGTAGTTCAAACTTTTCAGTATTAAACAAGCTTTAGTTCATTTTTCTGTAAAATCATTTTAACTTGAATAAATATCCAGGCATGTATGAAGTGTTTGAGTGGTGAAGTCTCTGAATGTGAAAAGGAAACTGCTGTTCTTTACAAAGGGAGTAATTAAGAGCGGTTGCTAAAGTTTCAGTTACTTTCTGTATAAGGTGTTTAATTTGGGAACTAATCCTGTATGATTATCTGCAGTTATGTTCTTGCCTAGTAGCAATAAGTAGAAGTTAAGCTACTGTACATCACATCTGTGATGACCTGAATCTTATTAATTCTGATACTTTTTTTCTTTTCTCCTTTGTAGTGTACTCTTTGAGGATCAAGATAGTTACCTTTGTAACGTCACCTTGTTCAGGAAGGCAGTGGATGACTTCAAGCATAAAGCCAGAGAATATAAGTAAGGCTTATTTTGTGTGTGTTCTGTCTCTCATGCTTTGAAGGATCTCTGGATAGCTACTTTTGATTTTATTCGCTTCCAAATGCAGATTTATGGTCCGTGACTTCCAGTATAATGAAGAAGAGATGAAAGCAGATAAAGAAGAAATGAACAGACTGTCAACTGACAAGAAGAAGCAGTTTGTAAGTCTGTAAACTAGTCATTACAGAAACATGAGACATCTAAGACTTGTTATTGCTACATAACAATTTCATGAACTTGTGATTCTGAGAAAGCATTGCTTAAGATGACATGACATAGTCAGACTGCCACCCACCTAATCTGCTCAGGGATAATTGAGTTTCCTGTAACACAAATGCTCCTCTCTGCGGTTGAACCTAGTGCTGATATTGCAGCTGATCATATGTGAAGTTTGAAAATGGACAAGTATTTGAATTAAATAATCAGGTATTACTAAAATGGTCCATAATATAGTTAGCCCATGGCAGCTGAGATTGTGTACTGAAAAGATACTGGAAGTCTCATTAAATTTCTTGTAGTATCAAAACAGCTTTGATCCATTATGTCATAGTGAAACTCTGCCTTTAAGTTGTCTTCATTATCATGGTACAGATATTAAGTATCTGCTCAAATATGATTAATGGGTTTAATGTTTTTCTGGAGTTTGAATAACAATTTTTTTCTCTTCCCTTTCACAGGGGCCTCTGGTTCGGTGGCTGAAAGTTAATTTCAGTGAAGCTTTCATTGCATGGATTCATGTGAAAGCACTACGAGTTTTTGTTGAATCTGTTTTAAGGTATTGAGGCAGACCTGAATAGTGTGTTTCTTCCTAAACTTTGTAAGAATTTACATTTAGCTTGGGTTTACCAAACTGGGTATGCATGCCACTTTTCCATGAAGGAGGAAACAAGAAATAGGGCAGTAAAAATAGCTGATGGCAATAGCTCTTGTTGACAGTTGTAGAATATTTGAGTAGATTTGTGTATCTTGCCTCTTTTCACCAGTACTTTAGGAATTACAGGTACTCTGTAAGTTGCAGCAAGGCATTTCTACTGATTCTTAGCTTGCTTTATGACCTGCTTGTGTAGAGAGCTTACTGTATCTTCTATTTAAATGGGAAATTGGAATAGTTCAGAATAAAAGCATTTGGGCTTTGAGTAACATAGCTTGACATTTTGAAATGTATGCTTTTTCTTTAGTATGTGCCTTTTGAAGAGTTTTGTAGTCTAAACTTTTTTAAGTATAAAACCATTCAGTACTCTAACTACAAAAGTTCTCTCTTTTCTTTTTTTTTAATTTCGTACCTATCCAGAAATATAGTTACTAAGTTGACTTAAGAAGAGCTGTATTTGTTCTGTGGAAGGAAGGACCTGAATGATTATTAGAGTTGAAAGGACTTCTATCTTAGTCAGAAAATGGAAAGGGTGGTTTTTATAGCCTTTTTAATAAGTTATCATGAAAGATAAATCATAAAGGACTTATTAAAGGACAGCCAGAGAAGAAAAGACAAAGAAATCACATTAAATTGCATTCTGGTCTGTTTCGTAACTGCTGTGGGCTGAAATCTGAAGACAAACTTGAGTAAGGAAGAAAGCTGAACTTGGTTTGTATATTGGCATATGTTTCCACACATCTAGAAAAGAGGATTGAGTAGAGACTAGATTCTCCACCTAGTGACGTAAGTAAAGCCTTGCAAGTAACCTAATTGGAATGTTCAAATATTAGTTCAAGACTTCAGGTAACTTTGAGAATTGTGCTACGGACTCAAGGATTTAAAATGATTTTGAAAGCATTTAGGCTTCTGTTTTGTTATTTTAAAGTTTAAGAAAAGTTCTATTTTATTGATACCTTAAGAATTGTAGAAACAGAATGGTCTTGCAAAAATGAAAATGAGCAGAATTTCCTTTTCAGCAACAGGTTTCTTTCTAGAAAAAAATAAAATTCTGCTTTGAAAGAAGGCTTTATTTCAGCATTTTCATTTCCTCAGGTATGGTCTGCCAGTTAATTTCCAGGCAATGCTGCTTCAGCCTAATAAGAAAACAATGAAGAAACTGAGGGAGGTTTTGTATGACTTATACAAGCACCTCGACAGCAGTGCAGCAGCTATCATTGATGTAAGTATTTTTGTAACTGCTGCTACCCTTCAGTATTAGGTTTAATCTGAATTTTAAAAGATTAAAAATAATTTTTCTTAACATTATATTTAATGTATATTAATGTATATTTAATGCTTTTCCAAAGTATTTCCAGGCCTTTTTGGAAAAAAAAAAGAAAAAGAAAGGGGATGTGAGACAATTAAGGTGGAAATTAAAGATGCTGAGCTTCATTTAACTTCATGGATCATTCAGCACCTTGTATTGTTCTTTCCATAAACTGTCTGAGTTTAGAAGAATTTAAAACAATTGCAGTACTTTTCCTTCCATTTACTGGTGGTGAGTTTACTACAGGAATAGAGATGAAATATTGATACAAAACTACTTAGATTTTTGAAAAAAAGCACTTTTATTTCACTTTGAAAAATATTCTTAGTTGTTTGTCAAACTTCTTTGTTGCTTAAACAGTCACTTGAACATTGAAATTTAAGCTTGAAGTCTTACCTGGCCTATTTGCTTCTAAAACATATGAATGTTTCACCTACTTCTGAATAGGAGTCTGAATTGTAAAAGTATAACTGGTTTTAAAACTTTGTTTGCAGGCATCTATGGATATTCCAGGCTTAAACCTCAGTCAGCAGGAGTACTACCCGTATGTGTACTACAAGATTGATTGTAATTTGCTGGAATTCAAGTAAAAGTTCCCTAACATGGCAATCTTCTCAGTGTTGGTGTAAACAAACAGAAGTGAGGTTGAAGTACAGTAATACTTTTAACACTCTGCTAATCATATGCTTGCTTCTTATGTTAGGTGAATTTAACACACAGTGGTCCATCTCTATAGACATTTTCTTTTTAAAGAACAGAGTAGGTAATCTGCTTTTAATCGATTATGTCTGTAAATGTATATTGAGAGAATTGAAGTATTTATAAACAGAGTGATTTATTTAAGGAAAAGCTCATTCCTCTTTCATATGGTGGTCTGTGTTAATTCCCTTTACCATTGTTTATAAAAAATGTTTACAGAATAGTGTAAATGTTCATGGCCATTTTGTTCATTTGATTTAGCTGGAACAATTGTGTTAATGTTGTTGAACTGTGATGTAAAGTATGTAAAATTGGTATGAAATTGTGCTTTATGAATGGTTTAAAATTACAATTGAAGCACTGTAAACACAGGGGAAAATAAATATACCTGTGCAAATGTGTCACTTTCTCATACCACATATAACTGTAGATACCTGTGTCTAAACTGAACCAGTGTATTAAGTCTTAAAAGCAATGCTTCAGTCAAATACTTTTAAGAGATGTAGTTATTTGTGCAGAAATGTTCAAGTATGTTTAGCCACCAAACCTACATATGAATATTTTCCAGGTTTATAACTTTGTGACTCTAAAGAAAAGATACAGAACAATTATTGGGAAGGTGGCAGTAACCTGGGATGCTAGGCTGCCCTGGGAGGTTTTTTTTATAGTTCTTTGTTCTTGTCAGTCAGTCGAAGCTTGGGACTACTGACTACGTTATGGCTTTGAATAGTCAAATAGATGTTTGCTTTTTATTATTATTATTATTTATTGTTTGAAGTACTGTAACCACTGGAAGCTTTTCTAATCAGATCCCTAACTGAAAATACCAGTACTGTGCATCTAAGCTGTATACAGCTTCCCACAGTAGAATCTCTAATCATGAACCAGAAGCACTTTTGAGGAATTTGCTGTCTTCGATTAAGCCGACATTGAGATATCTATTAAAACAGAAGGCTAGTTTTTGAATGCAGGAGTTACATCTAGCTACTGATAATGACATGGAGTTTGAAGTCTATAAAAATACTAACTCTGTAAAATGATATTTGCTTTTCTTACTATTTCCATAGGTGAAAAGGGAAAGAGTGAGATCAAGTGTTCAGTTGTGCTCACACTCCCATGCTCTCTCTCATTTTCTTACAGAAGATAACAGCTGCTTACTGTGTTGGCCAAGTTGTTAACGTGTGTGAGCAAGTAGAAGGGGTTTTCCCCTTTATCACTCCGCTCTGCCCCTTCCACTGGCTTTTGTTATTACTACAAAGATAGTCATCTTGGTTCTGAGCCTGCTGTGACTGAGATAAACTACCTAGGTGTAAAGAGGTCTTCTTTTTGGTCCACTGGAAGCATTTAATTCTGCTTTCTTGATCATGGAAGGAATTGGGCCAAACTATTATCTTTGTTCTTAATCTTGGTTGGTTTTGGATTTTGTTTTCAAAACCTTCGTATGAACATATGCAGTATAAAGGCTTAGGTTTCCAGTAAGTACCACAGAAACTGCTTTGCTATGTTCTTTACCCTGTTCAAGGTACCTTGTGCCTGCTAAAGCAGCACTAGATTCTCTCCAAAAGAATGGAAGCAAAAGCCAGCTGGACAATAGAATGACAGCACCACCCAAGGTGAGGGAAGCAGTCGTTATACTGTCACAGGCAAAACAGACTCGACTTGAGGAAGATGAAGTTTATTGCCAATTAAAATAGATTTGGATGGTGAGAAGCAGACAAAAAATAAAACACCTTATGTCCCTTCTTTTTTCTGAGACTCAACTTCACTTCTTTTACTCCCAACGTCCTTCCTTCTGCCCAACAGTAGAGAGGGATGAGGAATGGGGGGTTATGGCCACTTTACAACAGTTCCTCTTAGCTTTGCCTTCCTTCTTACACATTTTGCCTGTTCCAGCAGGCTGTAGTCCTTCAGGGTGAACTAGTCTAGCACAGGTCTTCTGTGGGCCACATTTCCTTCAGGGCATGTCCATCTGGTCCAGTTTGAGTCCTCCAGAGGCTACAGTGTGGTGGATGTCTGCTCCAGCATAGACCTCTCCAGGGCCTACGGCATGATACCTGCTCCACTGTGGCCTGCTCCATGGGCTGCAGGCAGATACCTGCTGTTTATTTCCTTTCAGTGATGTATCTAGACTACAACTATCTGTGGCTTAACAGACTCAGAACTGCTGTTCACAAGGAAGTGAAGATTACAGATTATTAAATGTTAGTGACCAGTCTTGGAATAGCTGATGTCTGATACTGCTGGGCTTTTTTAGGGGGTGAAGAGAGATAACTATGGATACAGGGGGTGGGAGTTAGTCTGTGTTAGATTTGATTTATAGAGAAAGGCTAGAATCAAAACCTCTTTTTAGAGTTTGGTATATTTCTATGCTTCTTAAAAGATTTCTGGCAAATAGAACAGGGTTAGAACTGTAGAAATGGAAAATTTTCACTCTGAGAAGCATGCCAGGTGATTCAGATAGGAATTAATTTGTGGAAGAAATGAAGAGTGTAGTCTACTCTGGAATGTGAGGAGTATGGGAATTTTATTTTTATTATAATAAACATCAGTCTTAATAGGACAAGCAGGCATAACTGGATTGCCTCAATTTACATGTCTGTAGGTAAAATCTGAGGAGACAGCTATTACACAGCAGAAACATCTAAAAGAGCAGTGTACAAATATTTTAGTAAATTTAGCATAAATCTTGAAATGCTCGTGGGTACCATTTGAAAACTGACAAAACTTAATAAAGAAATCATATGACAAAGCAATACCTGCAGTGAGTTCCAGGATCACCAGGACTAAGAAAGAAGGAGTGGAGAACAGAGGGTAGAAGAAGAGGAAATGTGGTAGCTCAGAGATTGTAGAAGGGGCAGTTAAACAGATGCAGAAAAGAGCTAGTAACTCATTAATGAGCAGGAAGGGGTATGGAGGAGTGTCACCATAGCTGAGGACAGGGCAGGAGAGAATTTCAGTGAACTTAAAATGAACCACAAACAAACTTGTTGGAAGAAAACAAACACCATTGTATCTTGAAGAAGAGTAAGAAGAGAGCCTGGGGAAGTACTGTCTGGTCATCCTTACCTTGATCCCCTGGAAGATGATGGAGCAAGCTATATTAAGGACAGGAAGGTGGTTAAGGGTGGTCATTGTGGGTAGCCCTCTACAATGACATTAGCACAGTGCATGAGAGGAGTTTATCTTGACTTAGCCATGTGCTTGACACTGTCTCCTCTAGCATCCTTAGTGACAAACTGATTAAGTACAGATGAGGTAGGGGAACAGTGAGGACAACTGAAATCCAGGTGAACTGAAGGTCTCGAAACAGAACCTGCCACCTGTTATCAGTGGCATAAAGTCCAACCAGAGGTCACTTACTAGTGGTGTACCCCAGGGATCAATACTGGGGCCAATATTGATTATCCTTGTTATTAATGTCCTGGATGATGGGACAGAGTGCACCCTCACAAAGTTTGCTGACAATACAAAAACTGGGAGGAGTGGCTCATGCACCACATGCTCCCTCCCATTCAGAGGGTCCTTGGTACACTGGAGAAATGGGCAGATGGGAACTTCATGAAGTTCAACAGGGTGAAATGTGAAGTACCACATCTGGGGAAGTTTAATTTTCATAAAGATACTGATAATTTTGAAAGCTTTCTGAAAGATAAATGCATCTATGTTCTGCTGAGCCATTAGATATAGCAAAACCTTGCCAGCAGTGACGGATTCCTGAGCAGAAGTGTTCAGAAGGTAACTTCCCAGATACTTTTGTACATGAATTTGGAGGTTTTTTTGGCAGAATTCCCACCGCAGAAGGTGTGTTTCAATTCTGCTTCATTGCTTCTGTCAACAAGTGCAGTGTTTGTCTTCTGCCCAACTGGGACTGGATTCTTAGAGTGATTTGCCACCAGGTTAGTATTTGTCTCCAGGCAGACAGTGTATAGTTTATCTAATACTGACGTAAATATCTTCAAGAGTGCAGTAATACGTGAGATGAGTCACAAACACGGGGTATCACCCTTCACTTTGTGAGAATGGGGTCCCTGCCTGGGATCTTTTAGTGTTGCTTCGATACAAACAAATTAACTCCATCACTTTCTGTACTATGGCGTTAACTGAGAGAGTCACAAGTAGGTAAATCACGAGTACTTTATCTTGCAAAGGTCTGGGTTTTGTGTATCACCAAGTAGCTTGTGTTTTGTAGGGTCAGGAGGAATACAAGCATAATATTTGAATTCCTGCGACTTCATTGAACTGGATTTTCCTGAGGTTCATTTGAGTCCATAAGCAGCTTATTGCAATGTTGTATTTCCCTAAGACTTGGGGGCCAGATGAGGTGCTAGATGGTGATGCACCTGAGAAGCTGTGTCTGTGTGGACACTTTTGGCGAGCCCTGCACTGAACAGAGTCAATGGGAAAACTACAGAGGAAGCCAAGTCAAGCGGAAGTAGATGTTGGAGAGCCAGCTTTGAATAGGCAACTGCACTTTTATGTTAAAGAAGCATGAGCATGCACAGTGTTGTGGAGCTGTTCCCTATTTATTGGCCCAGTATTGCTCTTCTGAAAACTTTGGTGATTTCAGGTTTTGTCTTCTGTCGGCTCATTAACAACCTCTCCAGTCTTACACTGTGTCTGTGGTGTGCTCTCTAACGCGTTGGTTTGATCGTAGTCTTCAGAATGGAAATCTTTATTCTTCACCTCCAGAGGGCGATCTCGAGCTACTTTCAAAATGCTGCTGTTTGTAACGCTCAGCCTTTGCTGAATGGTTTGTGTTTGAACTGCAATGTTTCATCTTTTCATAATGTCATCTCATGGGCACGTAATACCAAGGAATTTCTTAATATTGCCCATAAGTGTTACGCTTTGCTTCCCCATACTCCGTAGAGATTTGTATGGTGCTACGTACATATGCAACCTCTCACTGAAGAGCCTGAAGAGATTGACAAGTCCTGACCAGTGGAACAGAGTTCTGGTGGACTCAGAATTGCTACTTGAAATAGTATATGTCTAATTTCAGGTACATTGTCAGATTTCAATATTGTAAGAGTGTATTCTTTGACTACACTGTTTACTATTTCTGTTGATTTTACCACATATTAAATGAAAGGATTATTAGGGATCACATGCTTTCTTTTCCGTCAAAGCAAAAGTCCTCAACTTTCAACTTTATGTACTGCCTCCTTTTGCAGTACATGACCCTGCTTCAAACCAATGGCAACAAGGGGAAAAGATAAAGCAATCCTGCAGCTGAAGGCTATAAAACACTGTCACAGGCCTTTTAATCCTCTTCTCCTTTTTTAAATGGGTTTCTGATTATATTTTTTTATGTGTGAAAATGTTCCTGTGTTTCCTGAGCTACGGAGTTTTCCTTCTACAACAAACTTAGATTTCAAGTTACCTATTCAAACTTCAGGGGTTTCATAGCTTCTAGTAGAGCCTGGCAGAGGCTTGTCTTTTCTTTCCAGACTCTTCAGGAGAAATTCCTGATCTCTGTGGACATCATTACTTGATTACTTTATTCTGGCATACGTTTTGCTGTTCTCACTCTGTCTCTTGTGTCAGTAATAGTGTCAGTCCAAAATAGGTCTGCCAACTGGTCCAGCTGACAAGGACCTCTTTTCCCATGTACCAGTTACCTGCTTTGGCAAACAGAAAACAGACAAACTGTTTTCAGCTTAACTCCCCTGTAAACATGGGGAAGAAAGCAAGAACAAACATCAATATGGGATACACAGAGCAATCCCACTGGGTAAGGAAATGCTTCCCACAACAGAGCACCCAAGGGCAATTGCTCGGCCCTGCTTGCTCCCCTGTCTTCTTCTGCTCTGTCACGTCCCTTGGTTGCATCACTCTGTCACAGGTCATTGCATGCTCCTTACTGAATCCTTCAGTTTTTTGTCCTTCTGCTACTCCTGACTTTCCCATCTTTCCCTGGCTCTCACTCTTCTATGCTCTTCCACTGCTCCTTTCCTCTTTTCCTCTTGGATTTATAAGCCAACTGTACCAGAGAATGCAGTTTTGAATGTCTTCATGTTGCTAAGCAATATTCTTTCTCTCTTCTCAGCAGTCTGGGTTTCTTAGAAATATTAAGCATCTGCAATCCCCACTTGGTTGCCCTGAATTCAGATGCATCCTTGTCTTTATTTCCCATAGCTAAACAACAGCCTAACTTGCCAAATTCATCCATATGAATATTTGTAGACATCAGTAAAACTATTTCTTGGACTATTTCTTAGCCTGATGGCAACATATGTGTATTGGCACTTTTCTAATAATTAATGTGGTTAGTACAGTAAAGTTGTGGTTTTGAATAATTTTATTATTTTTTGCTAATGGAAAAATATCTTAAGATAATTAGGTAAAAATAACTTTGCATTCTTAAAAAAGCCCCAAACCTTTAAATTCTTAAAAAGCAGCTGTAGATTCATTAAATACTTTGACCTTCTGAGAAGGTATTACTTAAGGCAGGTAGAAAAGGATTCTCTTGTGCTTGGGTGAAAAAAGCTGTTGTAATAATAAAGTTACCTTTCCCATATAAATATACAAGCACTTCAACGCTTAGAGCTTTGAAACTGAGAAAGCTAAAATGAATGGGTTAAATACTGTCCCCATTTCAGTTAATGATGGTCTTGTTACTTGTTTCCATCAGGCTAGAATTACAATTACAGTCAAAATGCTGAATAAAACCTGTAATTTTCCTGTTGCTCTGCTTTGCTGGAGAAAGTTCAGGTTCCTCATTGAGGCTTTCGTATCTCTCATCAGCTCTCACACAATTGACCCCAAGGAACTTAACAGACAAACCTGAACAATAATACAAAATCCATTTATGTTTTAAAACAACTATGCAAGAACATTGTTCCTCCTGAACTATTTCCTAATTAAAAATGAACAAAAACACACAAGAAAATCCCCACAACTGTGAAAATCTGAGTTTTAGAAGAAGGTCATTGTGAATTTCAAAACAACCTTTAGAAGTAGGTCAGCTACTTTACAGTACTAACTATATTCTTTTTTTCATGTAATTACTAACAAATTGCCATATCTTAAGTAAACCTTTGCAAATTATAATATCTCAAAGCAATGAATTTTTAACTACCCAACCTTTTTGGATGGCAAAGGATTCAGGATGTGTGAGAATTTCCTGCGAAAGAGCTGAAGGAGCAGAGTTAGCAGACAGAAGGTAGCAAGCCAGAGGAGGTGTGAGATTCAGCTCTAGACAGCGAAAATCATGTTGTCTGCATGTTAGCTGGATGTCTGAGCTCTCACCATAGACAGCCTGATATGCAGTTTGCCACAGCTGTGTAAACAGAGGTGTCCAGTGCCACTTCACACAAGGCAAGGCAGCTGAGATACCCTGGTAGAATCATAGAATCATTTAGGTTGAAAAAGACCTTTAAGGTCATTGACTCCAGCCACAGGACTGGCAGGTAAGACAAGGGGCCAATGGGAGGCCCATATCCCTCTGGATCTTACCTGCGTCACTCGGTGCTTTGCTTGTCTACCCGGTTTGACCCCTCTCTGGCTGGGCAGCTGAACTGCTTTTCAAGCTATTTGTTAGATCCCCGCCAACTGTAACAGGACATAGACAGAGTTAGATGTCTTCATCTCTAACTGAAAACCAAGGGCTTCATTTCCATACTACAATGTCTCCAACCTCTCATTGCGAGCTGCAGTTCTTACACAGAGCTCTCTGCAAATCACAGTGTTGTACCAGGCTGCTTCAAGCTTTCTATCTTGCTGTTGCTTTTTAGATGTTCTTGAAGTATTTTACACCTGTGTTTTTAATCCCTATCCATATGATGAATTGCATGGAGCATGAAACAAAGGTGCTGCCATCTTGTTGTGTGTGAACCTAAACAAACATTGAGCGCACTGATATGGTATCAGTGATACAGCTGTGGTCAGCGACAGCAGATTTGGGCTCATGACTGTCTCAACCATCAGGAACACAAAGAGCAAACAACAGCTGATGCCCCACTTGCTATTGGCCCATTGTCCTGAGGCCAGCTGACTCAGGCTCTTCTTGCACAGATGTAGTGCCGTAACCCCATGGCACACAGTAAGGACTCTCAGGTGCAGAGTGAAACTGGCAATAAACAATCCGTTTGCTCAAGTGATGTTGTGGATAGACTTAACAGCCAAGTGAGGCAATGCCCTACAGATGTGTTATGGTCTGTAGCACAACTCCTCCTGGAAACTGCAGCTGAATAAATCCAAAATTCAGGGAACGCTCTCAGTGTGAATGAGCGGACTTTGCCTGCGTTCGGTGACATCTGGAGAAGGCTGATCTTTCACTAAAATAACTGTTTAATCTGTCTCCTCACTGCGTTCTGATTAACCTCACAATTATGGCTGAGATACGTTTTCTGTAACTATACTGGGATGACAGCTGTTGTTCCCTGTCCTATCTTTACCCCCATCTTTCTCCTTCCACAATGAAGGTGAAGAAACATACTGATTTTACCTGAAATTAGGCTTCTCCCATTCTCTGATTTGCAATGGCATTAGTGAATACAGGCTTATAGTCAGGCTGCAGTTGCAGAAAGCTATACGGTTGACCAACACAATATACTCATAGGATCATGTTTAAAAATAGGCCTCGAGCCTGTTCAGTTGTGACTAACACTGTGGTCATGTGTAAATTTCTCCTGCCTTTTCTGGATCATTTCTCACAAGGGAGTGCTATTTGCACACAGCAATACCTGCATACAATCTTGCACAAACCTCTGACTCTTCTCTTCCTGAAGGATGGGAAAATAAAAAGGCTCCTTTAGCAGGGACAGAATTGACTTTACTAACCTCCTCTTACAGCTGTAGTAATTTTCGAGCAGGACTCTTCATGTTTTCACATGAGGAGTTTCAAGGCCAGGTTGGATGGGCTTTGAGCTACCTGGTCTAGTGGAAGGTGTCCCTGCCCATGTGAGGGAGGTTGGAACTAGATGGTTTTTAAGGTCCCTCCCAACCCAAACCATTCTATGATTCCATTAGGATCTTCACTGACAGAAATCACCAGAGCTTACTTTTCCCTCTCCCTCTCCTTGAAGTATGGGTCTGATCAGACTCTACAAATCTTTTGCATTCCTCTCAAGCACTAGGCTAACAACAAAGGAGGTCATAGAATAATAGAATAACTCAAAAGAAGATCGTAATAATTGTATTTTCATCTAGAGTCCTTGATGCCCTCTCAAGGGAAGAGCCCTAGTGTTGTGAGTCCATCTCATGAACCAAAGGAGATGACTAGCAGGAGAACCAAAGTGGAAATCAGCTAATGAAACCCTCATGTCATGGTGGGACAATTTCTTCCCAGACAGCTCTCTGAGTATTTTGTACATAGCTAGTACAAACTGCTTCCCTCTTAAAACCAAGTAACAAGATAGGGATAATTCAAAGCTGTCAAGAGTTTGTATAACATTTATGTTGTATTCAATCATGACTATAAATTTCTTTTAATGAAGACTGGAGTGTGAATGTCTTTAAGCCCAACAGGACAGTCATGTTTGACAAAGCTCACAGAATTTCAGCTTCTGCTGCTGACTCGTAATGCCTCACTGATCTAGAGCTTATTTGCTGCTAAAACACATAGTCTTAAACATCTAAATAGAGTAACAACTTATACTTCAATGATTGCAGCGCCATCCTCTCTGTGTAAAGGTTAAAAAGGCAAAATGTAGATAGGAAGAAAACCTAAAAGGAAAACCAGTGTTTAAAATAACAGATTTTTATTCAGTGTATAGCACCTCTGCTTTGTGCTTTTGAAAGAGAACAGCAGTATCATGGTGCTCTAAGGAGCACTTACTAGGAATGTCTTACAGTGAAATCTGGTAACTGTTTAAGTTGCAATTTTGGTGCCCTGTGTAAAAAAGCAGAAACTTCAGCACATCATTCAACCACATCATGACAACAAAGTTGTAAATCATTGTCTTCAAACTCAGGACAATTCATTACTCTAATAAATAAAGTTAGTTACATTGAAATGGGTTTTCATAACCTAAGTAATATCTGGTGATGAAACTCTTGAAATAAGAGCAATAAATGGTGGTGGTGGTTGTGGTTTTGTTGTTGTTTTTATTATTAGGGCAGGTGAGCGAAGCTGCTTCTGGTGGGATTTTCTTTAGGTTTGGGCCTTCAGACTGAGCCAGACCTGAGAGCTCCATCAGTGATGGGGAAAACTGATGAAGGCAAATTTAAACACAGCCAGGAAGCCCTGAGGTCCCTGGAGCAGGCCAAATGGCTCTGGCTCAGCAGCTGCCACGGAGGGCAATGCTCCCTCGGCTCCATGTGCCCCTGCCTCCTTGACAGCAGCTGGGCTCCTTCGGAGGATGGATCTTCTTCTTGATAAACCTTTTTGCTTTTATACACCACATCCTAGTTTGTGTACCAGCATGGTATCCAATTCAATATGTATATATTTACTTTGACAGAAACCCAAAGGCCGGAATTCCCTTTTTGTGGGTTTGAGAAATGCACAGAGCTAAACCTCCAAATGTTCAGATATGTAAATCCATCCTATCACAATTTAAATTAAGCCCAAATATTCAAATACAATTAAACGCCATCTACTCACATTTTGCCACAAAGTATGGTAGAGCAGAGAACCAAAAAATTAATAATTTAATAGAATTCCTCAAAAAAAAACCAAAAAAACAACCAAAACAAAGCAAGTAATTATTTAATACCATTAATAGGTCAAAATCTGTTGCAGTGTTTCCACAATACAGAGGTAGTTGTCACCACTGACGAATAGCTAGCTATTCTAAAAGAGATTATTTTCATTTTCCTTTCCTGGATTGACTGACTTCCCACTGTAGTTTGTTTGATTAAGGTGTTAAAAACTCTAGCAAATTTAAACTGAGGCAAATCAGTCTGTCTTAAGTTAAGCAGCCTTTGAGTCGTCATCATTTACAGACACGCGCATCATGGCAAGTGGAGATCAGTGCTACCTTATGTCAATTCACAGATGAGTCAACTCTTTAAGATACAAATGAATGGACCTGCTCTTAATAGAGGCAAAAAATCTTAGCTGAAGAAGAAAACCTCCATCTCAGGAAAAGAGCTTGGTTATATAACGGAGAGGGAAGATGCAGCCCATGCAACACAGCATTTCTGCTCCATCTGTAAGTAAGAAACTCTTGCTTCTGGCAAACAGACTTGAATCGGCCAGGAGCAGCCACCAGCCCTGCTCTGCTTCTGAAGGGGAAATGCATAGCTGTGTTGTCGTCATTCAGAGAAGGAGTGGAAGGAAGAAATAAATAATCTGCTGAGGTGGGAATAGATAACAGAGATATATTTTTAAACTGATGTAAATCCTGCTCGGTGACGTGCTGGTGAGTCACTAGGGTGGGTGGAAGTGATTTTGCATAATAACGGTATCATCTGCTTTCTCCTCTTGCACTGACACACAACAGCAAACACAGGCACTGTGCAGCAGTCAGTGAGTCAGATGCTGTGTACCAACCTAAAAGTGCTGAAACCCCAAAATATTTACAGTTGCATTTCACATCTCAGTGTCAAAAGGCATTGGGAGCGGGCACTGGTGTGGTGTCACTATTTTGGTCACCCCTTGGACTGACCACATTACCAAGGAGCCAAAACTTTGGAGGAGTCTTAGGAAGAAGTTGCTGTAGACTCTGTCTATTCTTAGACAGAATAGAAGAGGACATGAACAGGAGGACAGGCTCTTTCAGAATTAACATTTATAAAGAATGAGGTTGAATTCAGAACAATTGTACTGAGGTAAGTTTTCAATTTCATTTAAAAATCCTCATCTGAAACACTGGAGCTCAAAAGAAGACTCAAACATACAAAGCGTTGTACTGAAGCTCAGAAATACTCAAAAGCGCTTATTGAATTGAGATCTTTATTCCTCATTTTAAAGAATTTTAATATTTTAAACATAATTTAAGAATTCAGCATGACTGCTCTTAATTGAGCCCTGACCTTACACGCTGATAACACTACAGGAATCAAACTCTGCCAGTTTCCCTCTCCTTATTTTCCAGTCTCTTGGCACAGTAGCGAATGGAAACAAAGCCTAAGAAAACAGCAAAATAATATATTTTATCAGATTTATAGGTGACTGCATGGACCCTGTATGTATAGAATTATCAATTCCTCAACTTGCAGAGCTTTCTTAACGCAGTACACTACCAATGGAGTGTCTGCCTGCTTCCTTTCTCATTGCATTTAGATTTCCCTGCACTGTTGCCTTAGGCTGTTAGAGTATCTAGTCTACAGCAAAACAAATGAATTACCTATAAACAATTAAAATGTATCAGTACCTGCTTAGTCTTGCAATACCCTCAGAGAGAAGAATGCGTGCGAAGGAAAGAGTTTAAGCTATTTTGATTAAGATCTAGGTATTAGGGCCATAAAATTTCAGCCTCACTCTGTGAGGAACATCTTGAGTGATAAATGTTTACCCAGTATGATACTTAGTTACATGAAATACTGATTTCATAACTGGGTTTTATGATTTACCTTCCTAATCAGGGACAAAGTGTAGTCTTGGAGCAGAGCACAAGATAAAGACTTTATGCGGAGGAGCTCTGCAGAGACTTGGGTAAATGAGAAAAAATCCATCACCACCCAGTGCTACTACTGAGCTTGCAGTCTGAGATTTCCAGCTTCTGCAAGGCAGCAGCCGTTGATTTGCACCCATTTAGTGATAAACTCAACAGCTCTTTCCTCTGGGGAGTGCCACCCACAAATTCCCTGTGTGAACAATTTCAAGCCTCTTTCCGTATCATCCTTACTGCACTTATACTTAATATCCTGGCTGGGTATTATACTTGATCTGCTCTTCTCAGGCTCCTTAGCAAATAGATACTTAAAGACTCTCAAATAAAGTGCAGCACAGCTGACAATGTTTTTTTCCCAAAAAATAATGCTATTTCCCGAGATGCCTATTTGGATGGGGCTGGGTCACCCAGAAGAAGTGGAGCAAGACCTTCTAGCTTCTTTAAGAAGGAGATCTCAGCTTGGCTGAATTGACAGGGAAGTATTTGAGAAGATATTTTCCCTGAGAGCAAAAATTCTTTGCCATTAGCAAGCATGCTGTCCCTGTAGCATCCCACTTTCCCGAAAACCCAGTATCCACCATCACCCAACACCACATCTCTGCCTCTATTGAGTGGTTGCAATCCATTTTCCATCCTTGACTGCAAACAGGATAATGCTCTGCTCCAAGTGCAGCAGAAGGTATTGACTCTCACTTCACAAATGAAGCAAATATTGTGATGTAACTTTAAAACATTTGAACTCCCAACATTTTAGAGGCTAGATGGAGGCAAACCTAAGATTTTGTCTTTCCATGTACCCATACCGAAGACATCTTTGCACAGAGCACACCAAAAAAGCAAGATGGACACTGCACAAACATGCACATCTGGCCCAAGTGAATATGTGTGTACTGATCCTAAACCTCCTGCTCATGCAAAACTTACAGTTGGCTCACTAGGAAATATTTGCTATTCACAGAGAAAGGAGACTGGGCCACTGAGAAGTACAAGGCAGCATTGAAGTCCAGCTGTAGTTCGAAGTCTGGGAAAGCTGGAAAGCTTAAATGACCATGAAATTTTCACGATCGTACATCACTGCAGGAAATTTCCATGTGGCACAATTATTTACAATTAGGAATCTGGAAATTTTTCTTTTGGGTTTTTTAATCCAATTTAAAACTAAATTGGTGGGTTCAGATGGGGGAATTCAAATCCTTGCTCTCTGGCTATGTGCATGTTAGGATTCAAGGTTCTGTTTCAGAGTCCTCTTCAAACATGAAGAAGATGCAGTAGAAAAGTAAGTTAACTAACAAGACACCAGCCACGTGCTCACCTCGGGTACACACAATTCCTTGGAAGTGGGATGTATGTTAGACCACTTTGTTGGCTTCAGATACCACTATAATCCATTGCCCTGGGGACTATCTGCTGGTGGGCAACCTGACTGAAATAAAACCTCTGCTGGAACCCTCTTTTTTTAAAAAAAAAAGTCTTATTAATCCACAAAAACATTACTACAATGATGAAAATGGTGAGGCACTAGAACAAGTTGCCCAGAGAAGTTGTGGCTGCCCCATCCCTGGCAGCGTTCAAGGCTAGGCTGGACAGGGCTTGGAGCAACCTGGTCTAGTGAAAGGTGTCTAGTGAGAGGTTAGAACTAGGTGACCTTTAAGGTCCCTTCCAACCCAAACCATTCTATGACTACTCTATGATTCTATGAAAAAGTAGCTGCTTCCTCGCAGATTGCTGCTGATCTGCTGGGATCTTGCTGCTGATCCTGGGACCTTGGTAGCACAATTACGTGGGCAATGACCTTGGTAGCACAATTATGTGGGCAACGAATGTCAGCAGCACTCCTGTGTTGTGAGGGAACTCAGCAGGTCTCAGTAGGAAAGTAGGATCATTGTGAGTCAGTACCTGGCTGGGAAGCTGCTTAGAAACCTCTTGGTAGTCATCTGCTTTGGGAAGCATAATGGGTGATTCAGCAACCCCAGCCTGAATCACTTTGGAGCCAGCGCACAAGATCTACTGGCTGGGATACAAAGCTAAGGCCTGTTGGATGTTCTTGCAGATCTAGTACCAGCCTTTAGGAACAAGAGCTTTACCTCCAGAGAGGTTGTGCTTCTACTCGCAACTCTATTAGCACAGGACAGTCTGAATTTCTCCCAGTTTCACTGGGGACATCCTTTCTGGCCAACAGCTGTGTTGTATAATGGCATGAAGTGTGCAGTACACATGATCTTTGTATTGCTCTGTAAGTTTCTTAGAGGGGAGTGTCATACCTGCTGCTCTGCTACAAAATGATGACAGGAGAGAAACATTTATTTGGGATAAAGTCTTCCTCTCGTGATACGACCACATAGTGCCCAGCATTCATGAGGCTTGCTGCAGCCCTGGCTGGGGCCTTGAGAAGCAGCTGTTGCAATACAAACTGCAGCCACCATCAATGTGACTCAAAACAGTGTCAAACCTCTGCATCTGTCATTTAGATTACCTGCATTAGCATAAATTATAGTCTGTTCGGCAGGAATTTCACGTTCTCAGTTACTTCCCAAAGTGTATATCCAAGAGGAAAGAATGGAAGTTTCTCTGGAGTAGAGCACTCAGTATTGCATCTCGAATTCCCAATTATACAGCAGCAAATCAGCTAACAAGAAAGGTGGAAGCCAGGCTCTCCTGGTGAAATCAAGGGAAGGGGAGAGGGCTTTGTGAAATGGGGTGCAAGACCCAATCAGGGTACATAAAGGGGGTGCAGGCCGGCTACGCAGTGCCGGCTGCGGCTGACTGCAAGCCCATAGATGTGCAAGCCCTGAGTGTGTAAATACCCAGCGTAGGGAACAGGCAGAGCTGGCCGCCTGCCGAGGGGCTCTGCGCGCCGAGCCAGCGCCGAGGCGGAGCAGCGATGGGGTGGTCTACCAGGGGGCCGGGGATGGGAAAGATCGGGGACGGGCTGGGAGCCGGTGCGATGGGAAAAGCGGGAGGAGAGGGAAGGGGGTAAAGGGAGGAGAAGGGGAGGGGACAGCCATGACGGAGGGGAGAGGGGGAGTTGAGGAGATGATAAAGCCGGGGAGAAGGGTGAGAAAGGCGAGCAGAGCCGGGCGAGCGGGGATGGGGAGCATGGCGTGAGCAGGGCTGCGGCGGGGCCGTGCCCGGTGGCGCGGCGCTGTCCGAGTGCCAGCGACGGGAGCGGGACGACGCCATGGGCTGCGGAGGCAGCAGGGCCGACGCTATCGAGCCCCGCTACT
>JANHGB010052844.1:52378-67368 GCA_026283785.1 Coracopsis vasa
GACATTTTGGACTAATCTTTTGTATTTCAAAACACCTAGTTGCTCATGCAGTCTCTCTAAGGGCGCATGCATAGAGCAAAGTTGTCACAGATTAGATCTGCAATGACCTAAAGCATTTTTCGCACAAACTGAAGTTCTAAAGCTTTGTCAGATTTCACAAACACAGCTCGCATGCACAGTCTATTCATACTGGTCATTTGTTTGGAAAGACAATATTTAGCATCTGAAAAGATCATTCACCGTTCATAAAATATATTATTCCTGAGGACAGAGTGTGCTTTATACTTCAGTAAAATAACATGCAGTCAATGCAAACAGCATACTAAAAGTCTAGCAAAAAGATTTCTCAGCTTAAGCAAATGGCTAGATAGTGGCAAAACCTTCAGACATTGTTGATGTCCTCAAAAAATAAAGGAACACACACAGTGTTTCTCCAAAACGTCCTGTGCTTTTCCAGTGCATAAAATGTACAATGTCAGATCTACATACTTGCCTTTGAAATACTCCTATACTCCAGTGTTGAAAATCATTAATAACATATATATTTAAAACCCAATTACAAAAAGGATTTCTTTCCTATGTGTTTTTTAAGTCCAATTGGAATTTGCCTAAGTATGTATTGACATGTGCTAATATCCACAGCAAAACCAGGGAAGTATAAAATAGTATTTCTGATTTTTGCCTAATTTTATCCTGTATCTTTATACCTTGGGCCAGCCAAAGCATTTTGTTTTTAGAGAAAACATTAAAAAAAGAGAGTTCATCTGTGACCTGTTGAAGAGCTGAAGTACTATTACTACGTGACACAGAAACAGAAGCTGTGACACATGGTTAATGCTGTCAAACGGTGCTTGATAATCTACAGAATGAAAAGAGAGATAAGAGATTAAATCAACCTGTGTGATTCTATAAGCACTGAGAGGAGTGCATTAATTATTTCTGATAAGGGCTCCTGAGGAACTTAACACACAACTCAGAATATGAAGGAACAAAACAGCCTTTCCAAAATATGGGAAGCAAGTTCCACCAGCCCTTTATCACAGAACTAAAAACTAATATATCTGGGTAGACCAGGCCTTCCAATTTCTTTCCTCCTTTGTGCAGTACTGTAGATACTCCTATAGTTGCCTTGTCTGGTTACAGAGAGCTGGAATTAACCTAGAAATCTCATGAATATAGTGAAATGGCTAAAGAATTTAAGGTCTGATGCTATGCCCTCTGGATACAACATATCCTACTTATCTGCCTTGATGGGCTCTTGACTCTAAAAATTAATTTTATATGCATAATAAAATGATTGTGCTAATACATTCAAGTGAATACTGGAATCACTTTCTGATTCAGTAGGGTACTATAAGTAGTAAAAATTCAGGTCTTTTCGTCTCTGTCAGCAGTGATTTTGCTGCAGCTTCATTCCTAAAAATGAAGTTAAAATTTGCAGCCTTTATAGTTACTGTGCTTTGCGGACTCTTTGTTTTTGTAATTTTCCTTCATCCAATGTAGAGAAGCATTATTTAGAATTATACAAGAGAAACAGGATGACTGGAACTCTCTTTCTCCACGCCCTTCTCTGCAAGGTAACCCTAACACACTTGCTCAGATTGTTTAAATTATGTGCTGCTCTTTTCCTATATCATGAAACATTAGCAACAGGCAATTTCATTACCAAAATGTGAGTATAACCATAAGCAACATTGCTGTATGCACATAAAACTTGAAATTTGATTCTTTATATGAACATCTACCTTCTAGAGTGATTTTATCCAAAAAGCCCCCCTTCCCAAACTGTAAGAAGGCATACAAATAATAATTAAAAAATCTAAAACTAACCACTGTGTGTACGTGTGCATTTATATACAACCTGTATACATGTCTGCCTGTATCTAACTCCCATGCTTTGACATATTTATGCCAATAGAAGTAGTGCACATTACTGGAGCATTTACATTTACAGTAAGAAGAGGAGCATTGTTATAAAATGCTCTGCTTCTCCTTCCCTGAACAAGCAAATCAATGTTATACTATATGCCTGATATATATCTGCATAAGCTTGCATACTATAAAGTTATTTGTATATTGAGGATGAAGTCATTTGCACGGTTATGAGAATATCTCAAGTTAACATTCTGTGAAGTCATGGAATCATTGCTCAGACAGGTCAAAACGAACAGCAACACAGTTAGACATCTGCGTGATACACCAGAGCATGAAAATGACAAATCTTTCATCCTGGAAGCATGTGGAGGTGGCCTTTCTGCACACAAAAGTGAAAGGCAATTCAACAGCCACATCATTTTCAAATAGAGCTGCAATGTGGGCAATGCAATGTGTTCTCTTAGTGCTGCTGTTTTCTCTCGGAATTTAGAATTTTTGGTTTTCAACTAGAAGGATAAATTAATGACATTGATGTGCAAGTCTTAAACTGCATAGTATATATTAAGCAGCCACAGACCCCTTTTTTTAGGGTAGGACCACATCCACAATCTCAACAAGAGACTAGGACAAACCTGACAGAACAGTAAGCTTGAAAGATCATTTATATCAAGTTATAGCCACAAAGGCAACAATTGCTCTTTTCTTCAGAGGCAATGCAGATGGAGCTGAGCAATCAGAAGCTGTAGAAGTAGTGGATATCATGTAAGTTTGTTCTAGTCATGCCCTTACTGTATAAATTGACAGGTAATTTTCTTTTTCCATTTCGCTGTTAGTATCTTCACAAAGAGCATGAAAATTCATTGCCTTTTTTAAATCATGGTGTCCAAATTTTTTATCTGTCTGCGCGTTCCTGAGTGCCAATTCTGACCAGAGTTGCCAACTCACCGCAGACCCGTTACAGGTAAGGCTTTTCATTTCGTTCATCAGAAGCATCTATTTTCCAGTTGCCACCAAAGCCTGCAACTGTCCTGCCCAACAAGAACATATATACACTGTGTGTCTCATACACTGATGCCAGACTCTGACTTCATTTTGTAACTGCACTCTTCAATTTCCAAACAGTGTTTTTGTTGCAGCATGGTAGTGACTAAGGCCATTCATGGTGATATTGTTTCCCATTCTTTTTCCTTTCTCTCTGCAAATGCTCCAGTTCAGCCTCATACATCATTTCCTGGACTAAGTATTTCTCTCTCCTCATTCTGTCACACAAGTCTTTAGGCATGTCTGGAATCAGGTAGGCAATGAAAGACTTTATTCCAAAAACAAGGTGCTGAAAAGAAGAATGAAAAGAATTGCTTCAAAGGTACATAATGTTCACTTCTAATAGCCACTTTTTATAGCCTAAAAGCTTGTGGCAAAACTGGAATTGAGGTTTAATTCACGACCAAAAATCAATTCCTTTGTTTTTTTAATATATTTTATAGTTTTACAGAAATGTGAAAATGCTGAAGTCTTCTGAAAAGAAAAACTTTAGTGATCTAAATGAAGACGTGACTGCAGGATATGCTAGTCTGAATAACAATAGCTAAGACTACCTACAAGCAGTCTTCGTTAAGAGCCTGTAATCAAAGTAACCAGACTCCTGGACAGCCCGTAATACATTCTCTAAAGTTAGCACACACATTTCTATTTTTATATTAAGCTAGAATCATGTACCATTTCCCTGACAGATTTTAACTGGTAATAACTGTGCTTAATGTAAACCTGAGTTGCACTTCTTTTTCAGTTAAACGTGAAAGATTTGATTCAGAACTGGCCTGATGTATGACTTAAGGAAACACCATTTTGGAGGGAATCTAAGAATCTGTGTGTGCTCTGTCAACTCAGTCTGATTGACAACAGCTTGGGGAAGATGATTTTTTTCCCCTCTTCCTCCTGACTGTAATGAACAAGAAGCTGATGATACTGACAATTTTTTTATGGGACTACTGTAAAAAAGAGTGAAAAAAAAAAAAAATTCAACCAAGAGTTTAAAGAGGTAGAAAGGAATTGTTCCTTTTCATGACTAACCTCAAATACTATGATGAAGGCCAGACGTGCTGCCAGAACATGCCAGAACTGTAAAGTGAATTCATATGGAGTTGAACTCCATGGTGGGGCTCTGTAATCTCTATACCTGGAAAGCAAATCAAACCCCAGTAACTTAGTGTGTGCTTGAAAACCTAGACAAGGAGAGAAACTGAAGTGAAAGTGTACTTCAAGAGGAATTAAACAGAAAAGGAGAAGAATAGTCCACAATACAAGCGAATAATAAAGAAATAAATGAAGATGGCACTTTTTGCTTCCAGAATTCCAGAGCAAACAATTTCTTTCATTGTTGCAAAGCTGACACCTGGGAGTGTTAAGTTCAAGTGTGTTGATTCTAAATTGGCTCTTGTCTGGGCTTCTAAGTGCTTGAGATTCTCCAGACAAAGTCTGCATAAATGTAACATGATTCTATAACTTCTTAGTCAATTCAAGCTAACTCTCACTGCAAAATGAAATTTGAAACCAGGAGTGCACTCATGCAATGTTTTATTTAATTTTTATGCCTAATTTCTTGTAGATATCTTGCATAATTGTTTGGGATCTCTAAATGGGTTAGAGCCACAAAAAAAATTCAATTGTGTATTTTAATTAATGGACCTCAGAATGCCTAAGAAAACCAAAATGAGAATTTTTACCCTCTTGGCAACTGGGGAAACTTTGAAGTGAAATAATTCATAGAGGCACGACAGACAGGGCTTGCAAGAGTCCCGGAAAAACTCAGAACACGGGTTTCCAGTCTGTTAGTACTGCATCCTACCACACAGTGTTTGCACTTGAGACATGGTTCCATGCTGAACCAACTTGAACTTCAATGCTTTTACAAGCAAAAAAGAAACTGTTACGCCAGTAATTTAAGCACTGACTTCCTGTTTTATGTCTGTATTAACGTCTATGCCTGTATTACAAGAAGGGAGAGCATCAAAACATACCGGCAGTATCCTGAGTATCCCATTCCAAGTTCACTCAAATCAAATACTGATAAACTGCTGTTGACATATCCTTTTAAGCATCTGAAAGGAAAAGACATAGGGTGAAGACATTCTTCATGAAGTGGTTATGCAGCACAGATCCCCTATGTAAACAGTCTGCTATCACATATTGTGAGCGTACAAATTTCTTTGCTTATCAGGACAAAACCAATTCTAAAATTTCAAACAGATAAGCAAGGTTTTATTGGAAAGAAACATGAAACGTATTTCAGGGATAACACTGTCTAAAAATCCACTTTTAGCACTTTTCATGGTTTTGCTTCTTATCCATCAGCAAACATAAACCAAAAATGGTTGCTACAGTGTTCTCTGATGTCTCAAAATTACTGTACTTCGAAAGATGTCGAGAGGCAGAAAGAAGAGCTATTTGACATCCTGGCAGAATCTGCCCCCAATCATGCAGCATATAGCAAAAAATGTCAGGTTTTGAGTTGAATCAAAGAAGAATTTTCACCAATAGTAAAATCAACAGTGCATATATACCAAACAGCCATTTTAAAGGCAACAAATTATTAGGATTGATGGCAGAAATTACATAAATACATTGAATTAGTGAAGAAGCAAAAATTTTGTTTGTTTCTGGAAAACCATGGACACATAAGACACCTCATCTTCTTGGAAAGCTATCCTGAAGTTTAACAAAGAGCCTTCTGAAAGGCAAAGGATATTTTAAAATAGATGCATCAGGGATCCTACTATACTTCCTGAAACTTCAGGTTTGCTGTGACACCTCAAATAACTACTGGCAAAGGAAGAAATAGAATTACATAGTTCTTTATTAAATGGGTAGTGCACATTAAGCACTAATTTTTTTTCTGCCATGGTCTTTTCTCATCCTATTCTTCCTCATCTTTTTTGCCCCTAAATTCTCTCCTCCTGTGACAGCACAGGAAGAGTAACTCTCTCTTTTGAGTCATTACAGATGGAGCAATAAGGCAAGGATAAACAGACCCCTGTGGTTTGAACTGGGGCATAGTCTGTGAACGCAGCAGTACTGGCTTGCTGGACAAACCTTGATGCTTTCACTCTTACCATTCCTCCTGTGCATCAAGTTGTGCTTGTGAGATGTGCTATAGTACTAGCAAAGTGATGCTTCCTTTTCTTTAGGTAACCTTGATTCCATATTAAAAAGACAATAAATCCCTCCAAAACCATCCCCTAAAAACACCGATAGGGCACTTGTCCCCAGATAAAAGAGAGGGTGCCCATAAGTACTGTGAGCTGTTTAGATCATGTAAAAGGTCATGACAGACAGTGGGAAATGCAGACTGAACACAGTGGACACACAGTTCAGAGACACTGGGAAGTTGCTGGAGAGAAATGCAGGAAATTGGCCTGATGGGGCAAAGACAGGCAAGCTACCTCACTTGAAGCTAATTAAAACCATATATGAAGTCAGGCTGAATAGTGTCGAGGCCAATCTTGCTGGTGCTTGGCTGCAAGCATTTCTGAAGAGAAACAGGCAGGGAAGTTTGAGGGTGAACACGGCTTAGGGTAAAAGAGGGTTTGGCATGTATGTGTGTGGGAACATAGTGTTAGCAGACAGTTAGAACTATTACAGAAAAGAAGAAAACCTTATCTAGAGAAAGCCTGTAAACTGCTACGATGTGTTTCCACTTACATGTCCGTGCAGTTTGTTTGCAAACTCTCTAGAATGGCTGAGTAACACTTGCACTTAGCATCTGTGAAGATTTGCACAGATGTAAAACGTAAAATATTGCTGATATATGTTATGTATGTTAACACAGAAAGACAGCTGCAAAAGTGAGCTTCCAATGAATTATACATGTATATATAAAGAATATCTTAATTACTTTTCTTGTCTGTACCCTTGATCTGTACAGGGACCATATTTGTACGCATAGACAAAACGTGGAATGTAATCGGAAGTAATGGCAATAACAAAGGCATTGGTGATGACAGCCAGGACTCCAATTCCTTCCAGAATCCCATACCAGATACCTAGAAACAAGATAAATGACAAGGAAATCATTAAGTTTTTACAATCATATTAAGTCACACTAATGACACTTAAGCCACTGTCAGTCATATAGTTGTCCTTTCCTATTGAGAAAGACCTACTCAGTCAGAAAGGGTAATCAAAATTAAGCCATGTCCCCACACCCTTGCCACCACTGACTCCACCTGAATGAAGGTTTACAGTAGGACACATACTGCTGAGAAGAAATGGCTAAAGCAACAAAGGTATAACCACAATCCTTGGTTACAGAGGCCAAATACAAGATGTTGGAAAGAGATTCCTTATTTTTTTTTAATTCAGTTTTAAAGCAAAAGTGAATATAGTCCTTGTATTTCAAATGGCATTTTGGATCTAAAGTTCCACAAATCAAAAGTCTAAAATACCATTTAGCCTGTTTTCAAAATTCGAACTATTATGATCCCTTTTTGGAAATGAAAAAAAATTTGAGGAATCCTCTTAGTTAAGCAATTGAGTATTCTTTTGTTGCTTAACAGGAGAGTTGTCACTGAGATCTGTGGGTTACGTTATCAGTTTTACTTTTGATGCATGAACTATTTTAAGGGTTAAGCTGCATAAAGGAAAGAAAAAGTCATCAGGTTCTCTCACCTATATCTGTTGCTCTTGCAGGCATAGGTCTTCGCCACTGAGTGACAAACTTGTACGCATCTAACCTTATTTCTATGATATTGTTAAGCAATGCCAGGAGAGGTGCCAGTGGGAAGGCAGCAACGAAGATGGTGGTGAAGCCAAACTGTAAAACTAGACAGGCATTTCTCTGGTTAGAAACTGGAAGTGCGAGAGATCTTTTAACATGGAATATAGTTCCATTTTCTTAAGAAAACTGACACCTCCCTAAATTTGCTCACCCATCTCTAAATATTCATCCATTAAACCATGAAGATTCATAGGCTGTAGATTCCAGTCCTTTTCCCACTGAGGCAGAGAAACTTTATGCTCCATTAATTGTCCTCCTCTCTTCATTTTGCGTCGTGACCACCAATTCTGTAATAAACTTTTTTAGATAAACAGAGTATTACTATCGATTGTATTTGCTCAGTAATTTACAGAACTTGCTGGTATTGTTTTGAAGTAAGAGGGCCTATTTAGAGCAGCACCTGAATGCTTACTCAGGTATTTTCTGCAAACACTTATGATATCACATAAGATACAATTCAAAGAAGCCCTCAAAATTCTGCATTATGATTTTAATTACGTCTTTCATGTAGCATGTTAGTCATTCAACAAGTAAGCTTTTCAGAATACGGTATTTGCTTGCATAGACTTTTTCTGTAGGATTTACCTAAATAAAAAACCAATCATGCTTAGCAAGAGCATTAAACCAATAAGTAATGCTTTGTTTTTAATCCTGGGAAAGACAAACCAAGTAAGTGAAGCTCAATAAGAAATCTATGCTACTGGAATACATTGAACAGTCGAACACATCTACTACTTTGGAATAAACCTAAAGATCCAAATGCTCTGCAGATTATTTTTTTCTTGAAGCAATAAAGTGTGTCTAAAAAGGTGTTGCTGAAGCTGCAAAGATTTAAGATTATTTTTTATAAAGCTGTGCAGAAGTCTTTTCACAAAGTATCTATAATATTAAGTAGGTACTAGTCTCACACATTAAAAGGTTATACAAATGAAAACTATTACCTAGTACTGTCAGAGGTGGCAATTTAAGACTATTGTTTGTTTCAAGATATTACTGAAAAGAGACTGAAGATAGGAAATAACTTTCTTGTAAGTATTTTTATTAGCAGGTTCTTATTTTTTCTCAAGCTAATTTAGGGTTTAGCTCTTAATCTCTCTTGCTACTGAAAGAGCAACTGCTGCCTCAGTTGCAAACAATGGCTTGTCAAAACAAAACACTATTTGCCAGAAACAATTATAAGCATGTTCTCAAATTCTGGGCTGAGAAGACAGGAAGACTGATACTTCAGGTAAGTTTCTTCTTTCTAGAAATTCACACCGCACAACAACACAGTACATGGCTCCTCATTTGCAGAATGGCTGCACATTGTGAGCATAACCCTTTCTGACAGATTTTCAAGGTTGAGACTTTGATTAGATTAATATTTGATTAGCAACCTTCTCCTGAAAACATATTCTTTCAGTTTCAAAAGACCTGAAAGACTCTTAGCCCACTACTCTCTTCAGCAGCTGTTTGTACTATGGAAAATGAAATCACAGTAAACAGTTTAGATGGTTCACATATCCAAACAACCTTTGTCTTGGAGCAGCAGTTAATACTTCCCTTGGGAATGCAGTTACAGTTTATGAGATGCAAAAAGAAAAAATACTATGCAAACATAATATTTTTCCCCTATCACTGAATCGCAGTAATGTAATCACTATTTGTAAACCAAATTTTAACATCTGAACTTACGGATAGCCTAGTTCCATGAAGTTGTTCCACATTTGTTTTAAAACCATAATAACTCCCATTTGCAAGCACAGATCTATCAAGCAGCCACTAGGATGACACTGAAATGAAATGGGAAAAGATCAATAGCTAAAATCACAGAATTCCTTCCATTTTTATTT
Source organism: Coracopsis vasa (assembly GCA_026283785.1). Lineage (NCBI taxonomy): Eukaryota > Metazoa > Chordata > Aves > Psittaciformes > Psittacidae > Coracopsis > Coracopsis vasa. The sequence continues at coordinate 61,859 of JANHGB010052844.1, forward strand.
GTTAGAGGGTGAATGAAAAATACTCAAATGTATTTGGTGAAAAACATTAACCTCCAACTACAGAAATATTAAAAAAATATTAGTAACAGAAATATTGGCACAGACTTTAGCTGAACAAACTTTAGACATAATATTTCTTGGAGAACTAGATCATATTACATAAGGGTATGAGTGCTCGGTATATGATAAATGATACAGTCCATTTCACTTAGACCAATACGTACAAATTCATTTCAGAAGAACGAAGCAATGTTTCATTTGTAACATCCTAAGTGAACAGAGACTTAATAGCTGAATCTCTGGTACCAGTATCTTAACTATATAAATTGTCCTATTAAAATGTTTAGTAATTACAGAAACTCTTGTTAGAACATAGATGACAAATTGATGGAATTTTCTCTGTGGCTACCAAGGTTCAATAAAAGAAACCTGTTTTTCAGAGATAACTTCAGCATGGTAGAGATATCCAGGGAGGTGCAATTTCAACACATTTTCAAGTAGATTTTGAAAATATCTTTTTTTTTTCTTTTCAACCTTAGAATCAAAGAAGGTTGGAAGGGATCTCTAAAGCTCATCCAGTTCCAACCCCCTGCCATGGGTAGGGACAGCTTCCACTAGACCAGGTTCCTCCAAGCCCTGTCCAACCTGGCCTTGAACACTGCCAGGGAGGTGGCAGCCACAGTTTCTCTGGGCAACCTGTGCCAGGGCCTCATGACCCCCACAGGGAAGAACTTCTTCCTAATATCTAATCGACATCTCCCATCTGTCAGTTTAAAGCCATTCCCCCTTGTCCTATTGCAGCAAGCCCTACTAAAATGTTTGTCCTCATCATTCTTATAAGCCTCCTTTAAATATTGAAAGGGTGCTCTTATGGTCTCGCCAGAGTCTTCTCTTCCCCAAGCTGAACAACCCCAACTCTCAGTTTTTCTCCATAGCAGATGTGCTGCAGGCCTTGGAACATTTTTGTGGCCTCCTCTGGACTCGCTCCAACAGCTCCACATCTTTCCTGTGCTGGCAGAAGCTTAAGAGGCTGATAAAAAAGCTGATTATGTTTATGTCCTCCATCCAAAAATTCTACACACCCAGGAGATTTCAATCACATAGGACTTAGAAGTGAGGTAAAGGAACATCACTTCTCTTTTCCCAAAGATAGAGATATGCTTTTCCCAAAGATAGAGACAGAAAGAACTGTGTGTCCTGGCCAGGGTCACTCAGCACAGTGGAGAATGCAGAAGGAAAAACACATGTCCTGTTTCCTATCCTTTACTATAAATAAGAGTTTACTCTTCACTGCACTTAATTAATATCCTTCAGCCATTTCCTTTTTACACATGGGAATTTCACAGGAACACAGAATAGCATTGCTTACCTCTTCCAGTCTCCATCTGTTAAAAAGCTTGTTGTACTTTCCTGGGCGGCCTGCAAATCTGGAAAGTAAGATTTCTGTTTCTCAGTGCACATTCCAAGAACACCCTATATCAGTAGTTATTTCACAACATTCACTGAGCAAACTCAGAAAATATAAACAAATTAAATCATACAGGCTTAAATCTGGTATCTGTAGGATATGGAAGTTTCGGAATGCAAACAAGGACCATCATTTTGCAAGTGACTCTAAGCTTTTATTATGTCCAAGACAAAAATCCTAGTTTCAGAGGTTTCAGATGTTAGATATTCAGCCTCTCTAATCTACTTCTAAGAAGATAAGCCATTGCAATACATAGGAATTTTATTGCAGAAATGGGATCTGCTTAGCCATGTGAAGTGTGCGCTCTCAGAATCTTTTTTCCGAACCCATCAGAACCAAATGATTTTCAGAGATCTAAGAGACTCTTGTAAAACAAACTGAAGCAAAATCCTTACTGACCTCAGTGAAAGTTTTAGATGAGAGAGAAAAAACCTTGTGCCTGGCCCTAGTAGACACAGGAGATAGCAAGATATAAAGATATTATCAACAGTCTTCCCTAGAGTGTTTGGGTTTTTTCCCAAACAATCTTGAACTGAAATTATATTATAAAACTTTATAGAAGGCACTCTGAAATACTCTAGGTTCTGCAGGAATTATAATTTTGATCATAAGGAAGTAAAGATGAAGCAAGGTTAGACCTATCTGGCATCCCATGATTTGAGCTAAAGATAAACACGAAAATTGAAGCCAGAATTTCTGTCTCCTACTCTTGTTTAAGACCTGCCACACAATATTTATTACTTATAGAAATAGATTCTGGAAAATGCAACCCAAGGGGAATAAACAAGAAATAATGAATAAAGCCTATTAATGTGGGGCTAAATACAGACCCATGTTTAGGAAGTGGCTTGTATGTTCAAAGGTTCTGAATTCTTATTTAGTAGGAAAGTCATGTACATAGACCCCACTTAAAAAGTAGACTTTTTACTGTCTAGTTTCTTGAGTAAGGATTTCAAGGGTCTAACCGTCACACACAGTTAAAAATATTAGTGCTATTAATTATACTCAGAAAGTGACTTACATCTAAATCTCACAGTTCAAGTTGTTTTATTTTCTTCAAACCTATAAAATTAGCAAGGATTATGAGTCCTGTGCAAGTTTTCCTGTAAATGCAATTAGCTAAGGTACCTTACCTGCCAAGGAAAAAGGCAATGTAAAAGATGGAGCTATTCAAGTTGACAAACTGGAATAGGAACATTTTCAAGGCAAAGCTGTTTTCCCATTCAGATTCTGTTCGAGGGTGCTCTGTGGAAAGACACAATATATGTTATATAAACAGAAATGACATTGAGTTATGCCCAAGTTTGCTCACTGATTGAGCAACACTAACAGAACAAGTGACAGTTTCCAGTCATGGCGCCCCATCAGGTTGCAGTTAATTTTTTTTTTCCTCAAAGTATTCAGTCTGCAGGTCACAAAACCATTGTCCCAGCTCAGACTATGTTGGTTCTAAGCATAAACAGGAGATACAAGCTCCTTGGTACAGAACAGGAGAAAACTCTTTGGGAAGACACCTGTTCCATTTCCATGAAAAAGTTCTGAATTCATTATAAACCTTTAAGGCTACAGGTATCTTGATTAAAAAAAAAACAAAAAACAAACCAACAACAACCCACAAAAAACTCCCCCACAATGTAACAACAAAAAAACCCCCACAAAACAAACAAAAAGCAGAAGCACTTTGGCATCAGCAGAGCAATAGCCAGGGGCTGCCAAGGAAAACAAACGAAAGAGACACAACCAACGGCCAGTTGGTTTCTTACACAGGCATCTCACCTTCTAAACACATCTGTAAGACCACTACTTCATTTTCCTCATGTCTGACTTAGAACTCAGGGGATAATGATTAATTCAAATTTCTCTGATGGATGTATCAAACTTGAAATATAGCACACTGATAAAAGTTTTTGTACACGTAATAAATTACTTTGGTCTAGTGATACCTAAGTTAGAATACAAATGTACAGGATACTAGCTTTACAAATGGGCACTTGTTCCCAGAAGTTAAGATATCCTCCTTCTCTTTGATATAAAAAACCCTTAGCAAGTGGAGTGTGTTACCTAGCTTAACCGCATGATGTTCTAAGCAATGCTTAATTCAAGAAGCCTTTTTTTTTTTTTTCTTTCTTTAAATTCTTTCAGATATTTTAGGAAAAATAAGCTTGTATACTCAAATGAAATAATCATTTTCTTTCCGCCTGCATGCCAATATAATATATTGAAAAAGTTAAGTAGGAATACACATCAGTCTGATGAGGAAAAATATTTTAAAATATTTTAATAATTTGGAAAATTGACTGTGCATTCTGAATCTTTTAAGCTGTCCAGCTGCTTGTTAACTGATGTTCTGAGCATCTTTTGTTACTGCATGCTCTTCAACACTTGAACCAGCAGAGGGAGCTGTTAAATTTAAACAGTGAGCTTGGTTTTAAACTATGACAATATCAATTGCTTATTTTGGCGTGGGTTGATAAAGCAGGTTAAGACGAAACACTACAAGGTAACATATTCACACAGCAGGAGATTTTAAATGCTGTCTCTGCTTTCTTGTTTTCTGTAAGATAGAAAGCTCCATGACCGAATCACAGTGAGAGGCTTCAGTATAATTTTTTAATGTGACAGAATTAGCGCTACTTTAAAATTTATGACTTAACTATTTTATCTCAGACAATGTAATGTTATCTTAACCTTTTTTGTCCATATGAAAGTTCATATTAAAAAACTTTAAAAAAAACTCACCAAAAAACAGGCATTTGTGAAAAATGGAAAAAGAATCTGTTTTAGCATTATAAGAATATATCTTGACTTTTGTTCTATTGTAAGATGACAATTTATACTATGAAACATAAAATGTAGAAGTATAAGAACAAACTCCTTTCTTTTCTGTTATTTCCTTGGTGAAATAATCATATAATTTCTTTCTCTGATACTTCTAATTTCCTTAAGGAAATGCCAGAATCATACTGCGCATTGATGAAGTTTTCAAACCCCTGTTTTCTGGAAATATAAAGGTACATGACACATCTAGCAAGAACCATGCCACTAATAAAAGATCTACATACCTAAGTCTGTCAGGAGATAGGCAACCTTTTCATATACCTAAAACAGAAACAAGAGAGAGTACGAGTATGGCATATCCTGTCTGTTGTCAAATCCAGAATGAAAAAAAGCATGAAAAGCATAGGTGTTCTACTGCCTACAGCATCAAGGTATCCAGGCAGATACCGGACAGAGAAGGTACCTGCAAGTGAGTGTATAGCTTCCTACAAAGACTTCACTAAAACTACTTTAGTTCCATTCTCTTCTAAATGTATATATGTAAGCACATATATTAAATATACAACAAAGATAAATCAAGAGCCAATAGGTCAAGAAAAGTGTTCAAACATCAATGGTTCTCTTACTGAACAGTAAGGTGCTTATCCTCTAACTTCAGGAGCAAAACTATGTGATCTAAAAGTAAGCAAAAAGCCTACTTTTGCACATTTCTTTGCATGAATGTTCATACTGGTGAGGATTATCAGTCTATTACTGAAAACTTCCTTATCTGTCTATATATTGACTATCTCCAGTCCTAATTTGAAATTACACACTTAGCCCAAGGTAGCTACACACTCCGAGAAATATTTCCTTGAGTATTTACTATTAATAGCAAGTTATTTTCAATAGCTTAAGTGTGCTTGTTCACTTGAATGTACTTTTTTATGACCTGGAATTGTAAGATACAATAACAGATATAAATACATGACTGTCTGTTTTGAAGAATTCTTTTCTATTGCAGTGACTGCACAATCTCCTTAAAAGAATTAAAAGCCATTCTTTGCTGTGCTATTATTTCTTTCTATGTGTTTATGCCTGCATGGGAATAGAAAAACGATAAATGAAACACTTAAACCAAAATCAGGTATCACAGCGATTCTAGAACTGTGCAACACTGACATTGCAATTGCATTTTACATGAGAAAGGGAAGAACTCAAAAGTTATCAATAAAATAAGTAAATAAATATAAAAAAAAATACCAAAAAAACCCCCACAACCCCC
>JANHGB010052850.1:0-16712 GCA_026283785.1 Coracopsis vasa
CCCTGGTTTAATTAACAGTCTGGCATCATGAAGCTACTCCATCCACACAATATTCATCTCCTTGATAGAACATTAATGGATGTTTTTAAGCTGATTGTGTTCTGCCCACAGCATCTCTGGGGATCTAAATATCCATTTCCTCATGCTGAGCTCACACAACTGCCCGTATGTAGCTCACAGAGAAGGGAAATACAGAGACCTAGAACAGTCTTGTTCACCAGCCATGGACATCTTCATTTGGAAATGTCAGGATTTAGTTACAAGCAGCACACGCTGCAGTAACAAATCCCACAGCTAGCCTTGATAGTGCTTTAACCAGAAGAGCTCAAGAGCAGCTGAATCCTCACCAGCAATGCTGTGAGCTGGGGTCACTTTGCATCCTCCAGATCAAGGCAAGAAGGAGACTTGCCTTCAGTTCACCTGGACAATGTGTAAAGACCTCCCACCTGCACGCTGGCCACACAGAGGTGGAACCAGTCCTACTGGACACCTCCAGTCTTTATTTCCCAATAGTTATAAATGTTGAGTTTCAGGTTCTTTAGAGCACACCACACATGACGTAGGAGCCAGAAAACACTTAGTCTGCAAGCATCTTGCCTGTTACCGAACAGAGAATCGCAGCCCCAACAGGCAATCCCCAGGCATCCAACAGGAACCTCACAGGAAACAGGAACACAGAGTGGAGCTGACCATGTCCTATAAACAGGAAAAGGTCCTGAGGCACAGCCTCCGCCATTCATTACTGTGCTCAGCCTGACACTAGCACCTCCTTCACTTTCCCTTTCAGACACAACCACGCACAAACTCAGGCAGGGTGAGTGTTTGCATCCTCCTCCCACCCAAGAGATTCCTGCATTTCCACCTTTCCACTAAATCCCCACTCCCAACAATTCCTCCAACAGGTCCTTAACAGAGGACTGTCCTTAAACCAATCCTGAAGTTGCTGCGGACATCAGCAGAGAATCAAGGGGAGAAGCAGCCACTAGTCTTGTTCACTATATTCTCTTCTTGCTTCTTGCCCACACATCAGCTGAGCATCCCACCAACTGAGCCAATGTAACAAAGCATGCAGGGTAGGGACTCTCCTTCTTCTGAGACTCAACATCAGAGCAGATCCCTCATCCCTTACCAGGGTTTCTAGCCAGTACTGCCCAAGGTCAGATATGTAACAGCAGCACATTCCTTTCTACCCCAAATGAGGCAGAACTGTGCAGTGTAATACTGGCCAGAGACCCATTCCTTCAGCACTTGGTAGAGCTCTAGCAGATGAGGCAACCCTGCAGGGCCAATGGATTAGTTTGAGTCCATTCACACCTTTGTACCACCTGCTTGTGGTACTGTGCAAAATGAAAGGCTGAGGACAGATTTACTCATAACATTAATAACTAGCAAGATTTCCCCCCTGCTGCCAAGGACAGCAGCTCCACACAGAGCAGTAGTAAGCTTTGCTGTAGGATCTATTCAGCCAGCAGTGCAGAATCAAGGACAGACCCCACTCGAGTCTGCTGCCAGCTCTCTGCTCTCACAGCAGACAGTGTGGCAAAGGGAACTGGAAAACGGGATTAGTGCAAGTCTGGCAGTGAAAGGCAGGACGAGTGTCAGCTGTGTGCAGTGCTAGTTACAGCTTTGCTTTTAAACCAACAACTTTGCTTTTGATCAACCTGAGACAAGCTTGAATACTATTAGAAACAGGCTGCCAGAAGCCTCCAAGCACAAGACGTACTTTTATCAGGCTCAAATTAACAGCCTTTCCACATCAGAGAGGAAGAAAGGACTGGAGTTTGGCCCTCGTGGCTGATCCTTCCGGTCTCTTTAAAAGCAGAGGCATAGCTAGCACTAAATTCTACCAAGCTGCTTCACAAGATCACAATTTCGTATCTTCCAGTCGTGTGCTTGCAGAAACCATTTAATAACCAGCTGGCAAGGAAAGAAAACGTGCTCCCCAGCAGACTCCCAGCTTCAGTTCCCTGCTCCGCCACTGACTGGTTGTCACACTCACATTCTATGCTCCCCTTCACCTCTTAAGAAGACAGCATTTTCATGGGCAGTTTGGGAGGGCTCACACTTTCGCTACGACAAAGCACACCTGGTTTGTTACTAAAAGGATGGCCCCATCAATTTAAAGGTGTGCAGCGTAAGGTAGCACACAATATATAAAAATCCTAAAGCCCATTTCTCCATGTATCATTACATATATGCACGAGTAGCATAAGCCAATTCCTTCCTCCTGGTACTACTGCACTACTGCCATTTTCTAATCAATGAAACCATTCTGAACTTCAGTGACAACTCAGAACCTTCACCAGTGAGTGAACGGTGCTTTCTGCTCAGCTTCCTCCCATCACAGCCTTAGGAAACACCACACAGTGTATTACTAAGCTCAGGGTTTCATGTTACTGATGATTTGACACAAACCTATTTGTCCAGCTCCCTAACGTCACAGGAGAAGGCTGCAGGAAAGCAGATGTGGTGCTAAAGACACAAGGTGTATTCTGAGCTAATAGCTTTGAAGCACTTGACACTGCCCACTACTGCAGCCTGGGTTTGAATCCAGGGTTCAGGAGGAGGTTCCGAAGGCTCCAGCAGAGCCCAGGCACACATCCTGCACAAGCAAACACCGGTGCCCTTCTACAGTATGCAAATATGGGAGCGCCTCCACCCCACCCTTGTTCCACATGGCAGTTCAGGCTCACCTCCACCACAAAGACCTGAAACGAATCCAGCCAAGAATGAAGCTTTTTCCTCCTTCCTTTACTTGGGGCCCCAGTGAAACTTCTTTCATTACACATGTCGATAAAACGGGAGGGGAGCACTCTCTTCTTGGCTGGCAATAGAAAGGATTGCCTCATACAGGATTCTCTCTGTGAACAGCAGGCTCAGAAGATCCCTATAGGCTTGACTTCCCCTCTAATTTCACCTTACACATGTATTTCCCAGTGGAGGAAGGATGGTCCAAAGCTAAGGGCACTCTGAACTATTTGGCATCCAGAAGAGACTATGGAAGAATCCCTTAAAACATTAATTCATTCACTTCTCTTTTTGCCTAGGGATGTTGTGGAACATCTACAACTGAAGGTTGTGATGAAGATATTCACAAAAGCCCTTCCTGAGTGATGCAGATAGAGGTGATACTGCTTTAGAAAGTACAAACACAGCTTCTCAACGGCTCTTGCAGCCTTACTATCCATGATTCATTCCAGTTCTACTCGAGTTTTCACAGGTTTTCTCCTGTTATCCCTTTGCATTCATCCCTTTTCTTCTGAATTGATTCCTCATTAAGTATCTTTTTGCCATCATCCCCAAGTTTTCTCAGCAGCTGTTATTCCCTCACTGCCAAAGGTGGACACTAACAGCAGCTCTCAACTTTAGCTCATAAGAATCCAAGACGTGATGTCTCAATAGAGCAAAATCCCTCTGCTCCTTAGACAGAAGGACCCTACTCATTTTCCATCCACATGCTGCCATCACTGACACCCAACTTACACATGAACTAGCTCCAAGGACATGGCAACATCTGTTAGAGCGCTGGACAACCACCTTCCTTATGTATATAAGACATACAGAGAGCCCTGACTGCCATTCACTCAATTCCTCTCCTCTACAGCCTGCAGAAATAAAGCATCATTTCACAGATGGAAGCTGCTTCTGCTTCAGAAAGCTCTCCCATGGATGGCCAACAGCCCTTTGAACAGGCTATTACCCAAAAACAAGGTTTGCCACCAATTATTCACGGGGAAAACCAACAGATACATAAAAGGAGGCATTGGCAAAGTGGTGATGTAAACCTGCAGCTGAATACATTACGGAGCCGTGGACATCTCTTACGACAGCAGCATCTCAGCCTGCTACCACCAAAGCACAAGATGTCACAGCGCCGCGTTACAGGCACGGCCCTGCCAGACCCCATGGCTGTGCCCAGGGGAGCCCGGCCCCATGGCGTTACTCGTGTCCCTGCTGGTGCCAGCCTGCCCAGAGCCCCCCCGGGCTCCCCAACCGCATGGCAAGGCCTCACCGGGAGATGGACCAGAGCCAGCCATGGCTGAAGGCCCCCACCGTGTTGTCACCTCCACCCGCGGGTCCCCAGCAGCCGCACAAGGAGCCCACACAGGCCCCCTTCCCTCAGCATTGGGAGTGCCCGGGGCTCCCAGCCCTACCAGCCCACCCCGGCAACCTCGCAGCCGGGGGAGGCCGCGCCGCAGGGCGGGCGGCTCCCGACATGGCGGCCCCCCCCTCACCTCACCCACCGTCCGACATGGCGGCCTCACCTGGGTCTTGGTGGTGAGCTGGATCACCGCCTTCCTGAAGTTGAGCTTGGAGTCGGCGCTGCCCATGGTGCGGCCCGGCTCGGCTGCAGCCGCGGCGGGCAGGGCCGGGCAGGGCTGTCCCCTCACGCCGCCGATGCCGCCTCCCCTCCTCGGGCAGCCGCTGCCGCCATCCCTCGTCCCCGCTCCGCCGGCTCTCCCTGCCTGCCTCCCTGCTGTCAAAGCCGGCCTCGCAGCTCCAGGCCCTCCCTCCCCTCCTCCCGCATCCCTTCACTCCTCCCTCGGCCGCGGCTCCTCCTCCGCCAGGCCTCCATCCCGCCCTGCCACCGCCCCGCGGGCTCCTTTCTCCTCCTCCTCAGTCTCCCCTCCTTCCCCATCGCCGCCTGCAGCCCCTTCCCTCTCATCCTCCTGTGGCACCCCCTTCCCTACCTCCATCCCCTGCCCCGCTCCCCATGGCCGTGCTCCCCCTGCACCCTCCCTTCATCGTCACTCCATGAGGCCCCGCGGCAGAGCATGGCATTCCTCATTTTCCCCTCCTCTTCCAGCCCTTCCTCACTCTCCCTCAACCTTCTCCATCCCTCACCTTCCCTGACATTCCCCTTCTCCCCCACCTTTTGACTTCTCTCCCCCTTAAGCCTCCTCTGCCCCCATCTTGCCCCTTCTCCCTGCATCCCTTTGTCCCCTGAAGCCCCTTTGCTTGGCTGCTCTCAGGCACAAACCCTGTAACAGCTCCAGACACCTGGTCCCAAGCCCAGATGGTCTGGAAGAGCAGCAGGATGCTGAGGAATGGCCGGCTCTAGCAACCCTAGTCCTGGGTTGAAATAGCCCACGAACAAGCAGGATTGCAACAAGTGCCCTGTGCCAGCACCTTGTAACCAGCTCATTGCACATAGTGGCCCATTAACCCTAATGGAATTCTACCCACCTGCAAGGAGAGGTGGGTTTATAACCCTGGGGACTGGGAATTCAGGATTTGGCCCTCATTGACCACTTTAAAGCAGCTCTTTGAGGCAATTCAGTGTTTCCTTTGAAGCTATCCCTACTGCCTTCTGCACTGAACGGCAAGCAGGGCTTCTGCATGTCGCCAAGTTCCATTTCACATGCTCAGCCCTGCAAACCTCCTTTCTTCAGAGGAAATGAGGTAATTCCAATGGGTTTGGCAAAAGAAAGCAATCTGCTCACTCCCCAGCTGGGGCAGACTCTGGGAATTCTCATTTGCTGGCATATAACCTGGACAGGAATCACCAGTGTTTGATTGTACCGAGTGACAGGTCAGATCTGAGACATCCATGTGAGATCTACAAGAAAATGCTTTCCCAATATCAGGTTGCCTGGCTTTTGCTGCCAAAGAGCCAAGGGATTTGCATCCAAGCACTCACTCACATGGCAACGCTACATAGATAAATGGCAATCATTTCTAGTTAGGAGCAGAACCCTTCTCACAGGCAATTCCTTTGCACAATGAATAGAATAGCTCGGTTGGAAGAGACCTACAAGAGCCATCATCGAGTCCAACAGCTTCAGAGCTGACCTGAAGCATGCTATTAAGGGCATTGTCCAAATGCCTCTTCAACACTGACAGGCAGGAGAAAATGAAGGGTTTCTCATTTCTGTATTAAAATTGCTTAGAAAAAGATCAAGGAGCCAGTCAGAGGTGGCTTTCACACACACACACACACACACCCCCCAAGAGCGCTTGATTATCTGTGCTGAGTTATAAATGCCAGGTTAAAGGAAACTCCTCGATCCTGGTCTGCAACCACATTAAAGCAAAAGACTTCCCTAAATTTTAGGGATATATTGATGTATATAGAGATGTCTATGAAAGAGAAAGGGAGAGGAATAATCTACTACTTCTCTTTCATTCCCTGCTTTATCTCCCTCCTCTGATGCTGTACTCATGAGCTCAGTACTAGCCATCGTTTTGATCACCCAGGGGCTCCCAGCTGCCTGTCACTGCTGGACTGGATGGAGTTTTCTGACACAGATCCCATCTTTTCTGGATGCACAGTCTGCTGCTCTTGCGTGAACATCTTCTATTGCCTTTCCTGTTGGCAGCAGTGCAAGGTAATGCAATCCAGTAAAAGCCAGGGGTTCCATCACACAGAAGGCAAATAAACACTAAAAAAGTCATCTAAACTCACTGACAAGTGAGCTCATGTGGACCTTGGAGTCTCTGATGGATGCCAGGGCTGACAAGGACAAATAAACCCCCTTGCACCAAACTCCACAGTAGCAAGGAGGAGAAAGGCCACCTTCTCTAAAGCTCATTGCCCTAAGCTGAAAAGCAAGTACCAAAATCCCAAGTCTTTTCTGAACTTACTTGTATGTAACAGACATGTTTCCTCCTCAGACTTCTGCAAATCCTCATTTCCCTCAATTTTAAGCTCCTTTTACCCTGTGGAAAGACACAAGAGCTTGTCCTTGATCAAAAGAAGAGAGAAACCCACATCCAAAGCACTTGCTTCTCATCAGGGTGCCAACCAGGATGAAGGGCTAGGGAAGACACAACGCTAAGGTGATGCTATGGGACTTGCTGGTATGGGAGTTCTTCTCTCACAGCCCCAGCCAGGGAGCTTAGAAACATCCCCCTCCTTCAGAAGCAACCCATCTAAACCCACCAAGGCAGAGAAGACACCAACATGCCCTCTGATGGGCCCTGAGACTTACCCAAAGTCACAGAGAAATGGCAAAGCCAGGACACCCTCCACATCCCAGCCAGCACTGGAACAAGCCCTGCTCCCGGGCTGCCCTCCCCGGGATGCAGGGATCCAGCCGGAGGCATCATCACAGGGGCGAACTGTGGGGCAGCTCCCTCCTCCGCACCCTGCCAGCCCCAAACCCACCTCCCCACAGACCCAAGCAGGGCTGGGAAGAGAGGAGGAGGAGTAGGAGGAGAAGGAGGCCGGTCTCTCCTCGCCTCCCCCTTCCCTGTCGCCGGGTTTCCTTGCAGCATTTCCATGCTAGAGGTCTCCACCGAGCTGCGGAGAGAGGATCTGCCTGGCTGTGCCGGGCCCTCTTCCTTCCTTTGTGCATCCCCCAGCCCCGGGCAAGCCGTGTCCTCCGCCCCGGCCGCCACGTCCCCGCTTCATCCCCTCCGGAGCCTCCCCCGGCCCTGGAGGCAGGAGGAAGCCGCCTCCCCGGGCAGGCAGAGCCGGGGGAGCGGCAAGGCACCGGTTGCCACGTCGTGCCACCCTCTTCCCGGCGCGGGCACCGAGGCCGCATCCCCGCCCGCATCCCTGCATCCCTCCCCGCTCCGCTCCGCGGCGGCGGGGTCCCCTTTGGCGGATGCTGCGCGCCTCCCCGGGCCGCTGGTGCTAAATGCTGAGCGCCGACAGGATGGAGGAGTTTCAGAGCGAGGAAGAGGAGCCTTGGTACGACCAGCAGGACCTGGAGCAGGGTAAGGATGGGGACACCCCACAAGCTGCCAGGGATGGCGGGCTAGGGGGATGTGGAGGCAGAAAAGGGGGCAAATCCCGGGTTCGCGAGGGTGGGATACCTTCTGTCAAGCATCGTATTTGCTGGGCAAAGCCAGCGCCTCATCCTGCAGCGGCACCTCTATGGAAATCTCATCTCTGCTGCTCCAAATCACTGTCCTGGCCGTGGAAAGTTTAAATCCGATGGAGAGAGGCAGGGAGCCCAGATCTGTCGTGAGCACCAGGATGGTAAAATCCTGGTGTGTTACATCCACAGGGAAGCTGGTTCCCCAGAAAACTTGCTGCAGGCAGAATCAAAGATGAGCAGTTAGGACATTGCTTTCATCTCACAGCAGTTGCAGGTAGGGTTAGCACACACACTAGTTAGGAATTAACACACCAAAAATAATGTGTTGCTATGCTGAGGATGCTGAAAGTGTCTCTCAAAAGCTTTTGCTGGCCAAGCGCAAATCTAAAAGGGATCTTCAGCTTTTAAGTCCCCTCATTACTTCTAGACGTTTTTCCAATCCGCAGGAGAAATTGGGAAGGAGGAAAAGACAAAATCAAGGCCAAGTTTCAAACAGCAAAAATAGCTTAGCAAGAAGATAACATTCACACATTGTTTTGAAGCAGCTGTACCTACATTTGCACTGCTTCCATGTAATGCTTATCCTGAGGCTGGACAGTCAGTGGCTGTGGGAATTTGGGGCATCTATTCCTTAACATTTTGACTCAACACACAGTAAGTGAATAACTGGAAGAAGTCCTGCTTAATGGCAATTGGCCCAGCAATGAACCAAACTGCTCAGTCAATCCACAGGGAAAGATTCCTTCCTGAATCCAGTACCTCTCCATTGCACTCTAGGTACAGTTATAGATGTGCTTTGGGCTGTCAGCAGGGACGTGCGGTCCAGCTGCAGTGCCTCTGCCCACCATCGCTCCAGGACATTATGTCATGATTGAAAGTTTACACAACTTCAGCTGCAGGGCAGAGGCCCAGCAAGGAACGAATCCAGCTCCCCAGGGATCGCTGCAGCTGGTTTTCAACCCCAGTTTATCAGCAAACAGGAAGTATCCCTAGCGGGATGCTGGGTCCTGGGCTATGGAACACAGATGAAGCCAGGGCAGAGCACAGAGATGGAGCTATCGGCTGAATAAACAGTGCAGCCTTTGAGTGCTCAGAAATGCACATTGCTGGGTGACGTCTTCCCATGGCTCACAAGGGGCTTGGGCACTGCTCCAGGGGCGGGATGCAGGCTGAGGAACAGCAGAATCATGGATGAATATAGGGATTGTTGGACAACATGGGACAGATTGATTCTGAGCGTAACGCCGTCCCTAGTGTCAGGTTCATGAGTCAGCACTGGCACCTTACAACTGGCTCACAACAATAAAACCACCTTCCCACTGTAGGCCAGGTTCCTCACTCTGTCCTGGCAGTGTAATGCAGAATTACTGCCTCTGGATGATGGATTGATGCTGGGACAGCCTCCACCTTTGAGCACATCCAGGTCTGGAAGAAAATACAGACTCAAAACAAAGCCCAGCGGTGGGATTTGCAGCCTCCTGTACGAAGAGGGGCTGCACAGGCTTGCAGAAACACAGGAGGAGGGATGAGGAAGCCTTTAACTAAACCCAGCCAACTGGAAAGGTCCTACGGGGTAATTACAACCGTAATTAATTTGCATGATGCACAAAGCATCACGAAGGGCAGTGCCAGACTTCGTCCACACACTCTGTGCCTTTGCATTATAGCCATAGCAATATCCAGAGGTCTCTGGTGACATCACAGCTGTGGAGCTGGTGGTTTGGAAATGGGGGGTGGAAGTAGAGTGTAAGACATCCCATGCAGCATGGGCATGGACCAGCATTACTAAGAGGATAGGAATGTCAACAGGCCAGGGTCGCACAGAAACCCACGCCTGGCAGGCAGAGGACAAAAGCAGAGGCTTAGAGACTGTTCCTTAGGAGTGAGAGGTAGGAGAACCAAGAAACAGCCTTGGAGCTGTTTCTCTTGGAGCAAGGAGAGCAGAGGCGGTTCTGCTGTGAACCGGTTGGTCGCTGGGCCTTTATCATCATTTCACAGCATCAAATATTTATGACATTTACATCCAAAACTGTTTGCTAAGCAACAGATGGCTTAACTGGGAGCAATGTGATGACTGTGTTAATTAACCATTTTAGCACCACAAAGGAAATCATAGCTTCAGTACCTGTTACTTCCCTCCTCGTCCTTCACATCCTTACCTTGTTGAAGTAACTAATTGTTTCAAGAAAACAAACCCAAATCCTTCTTTTTCCCCCCTAAAGTGCCCACAGTGGTTGACTGCATCCACCACATGCCTTGAAGGCAGCCAGATCTGGTCCCCAGCCTCAAGGCCCTTCCAGCCTCCCTCAAATGAAGCTGGTGCCTTTCAGGTTCCCTTACCCGTTTCCTTTGTGGTGTCCTTTGAGGTATTAAATTCTTATGGTATTCCCTCTGGAAAGGCTTTCTGATTTGAAGAAAGGGGTAAAAGTGGAGATTTGTTTGCTTGGTAGCATGGCTTTGCTTACGGCCAGGCTTTCTAAGCATGAATAGATGTTAGTATTGCTCTGGTTCAGCCACAGCCTCACCTTCCATGAGCTGAGGAATCTGTGCCTCTCCACGTTAAAGCCAGAACACAGCAATAATGAACCTTTTCCAGCCATTGAGAACTGATGATGTGGCTCCAGTTGCATCATACCCTGTGCACAGAGTATGCAGCCAGAGCCTGAGAGAATGAATGAGCTAAAATTAGAGAGTCTGAGCTGGGGATAAGTGGGGACACCTTTTCTGTTCATCAGAGGCTTTTGTGTGCAGAAGGGCTGTGTGCCAACTCGATCACATCTGGATCCAAACAGAGCAGAGACCAAATCCAGCCACTTCCAGCTTCCATCTCCCCTGTAGCAAGCTCCCAAGAGAAGTCCTCCCTGCAGTCACCCCACTGCATTCCCTGATCTTCCCACTGCCAGCATTCCAGTCTAAGCCAAAGAGCAGGGTACAGCCCAAGAGAAGGGCTCTCAAGGACACCCTTATGGTGTCTGGAGCCTAAATACCACCTAAGTGCTGGGGTGATCCCTCCTGTGTAAATAAAAGAGCCTCACACTGCTCTGAGTTAGCCAGAGGACCAGAAGTAGCACAAGAACCAGCACATCACCTCATTGCCACTGCAAAACTGACCATCCTCAGCCACAGAAACTTTGGGGCCAAACCATCTGCAATGCAGGCTTAGGACTTGATAGCTGTAACCTCTAAAGGTCTCCAGATTTAAGGATCTTATTTTAATTCCTCCTCCTCCTGCCAAGCATCTGATTGCTTGCATGCTAAGAAGGAAAATGACACAAGGTGCTGAGCTTGCACCCCTCCCAACTCATCCGTGTAAAGACACAGGGTCACCAGTGCTCTGGTGACACTGGGATAAAGCCAGGGACGCAATGCTAGCACTCACTAGCACCCATAACTGCATCACCCAGCCTACCTAGGGTGCTCCATAGAGCCCCAATTCACTATCAGCTTTCCCAAAGGATTCACTGTGCTGGGGAGCAGTTGGTATCCCCAATTCTATCCCTCATGATGCAGTTATCCCAGCTCAGGGGACAAGCCATGCAGCTCACCTGTCCTCCAGCAGCACAGCAGTTAACTCACTGTCCTTCCTCCCCAGTGGCAAGCCAGAAGGACAGAGTTTTGCCTGCAGTAGCTGAGCCACTTACTTATTTAGCAGTGCAGTACAGCAGGTAGCTTATGGAAGTGGAAAGTTTTCAGTGACTAATTGCCAAGCTGCTTGGGAATGACAAGAGGGACTAGAAAAGTCACAGGAGACAAGGGAATAAGATGACAGCTAGGTTAGCCTGAGGGGGGGATGACAGCATCCAAATCTGGGAAGGAAAAACAAAAGAATGTAAGAATACATATTCTTATATATATATATAATGTATGTATTTTCCTAGAATAAAAATTCCCCTGTTACGTGAAGACAGTAAGAAATGGGGGCATAAGAGAGTCTCACCCAGCAACCTGCAGGATCTCCCTCCTGGTTTCTCACAGAAGCTCCTTTCTCCATCTGCTGAACCCCAGGCACATAATTCCAGCTGTGGGAGGGAGCAGAATTAAAGAGACTGCTGGAAAAGGAGAGGCAAAAGAAAAAGAACCCAAACCCCAAACATAATAAATCAGAGCTTTCCATATCCCCCATCCTGAGACAATCAGCTAACAGTGGCGTTTCTCCTTGGCAAGGCCGTGCACAAAGGATTTATGGTCCAAGTCCTGAAGGACATTCCCTCCACAGCAGCCCTGAGCCCAGGGGAATGGGAGCCCAGGGGAATGGGAGCCCAGGCACCAGCCACTAACACCCTGCATTCAGAGGCTTTTCCTCACATCCCAGCATTTTCCAACCCTCTTCCTTTCCTCCTGTACCAGCCAGTACTGGCTGGTGGCAGGGGAGATGCACTGATGCAGTGGGACAGTCAGGAGCCACACAGAGCTGTGACAGCACCAGGGTCCAACCCTACTCCTCCTAATAGCTGTGCCAGTGCTTATGCTAACACACAGGTTATTCCTGCACACACTCCATCTCCTCTGCTAAAGGACCCTTCCCAAAGCAGCACATGGTATATTCCCATCTTGCCTGACTCCAACAGATTTCTGTGCTCACATCGAACATATCATGAGGGCTTCCAAAGCTGCTACTTGACCTGCTCAAAAACACACATCTGAGTCAAGAATTCAGTCAAATATCTCCAGTACAAAACATCCCAGAGGAATAAGACCAGATGTTACACAACTGCTGGTCTTTCACAGCTGGGAATTTCAAATTGATTTTAGGTTAGAGTTTGTTCGGGTTTTTTTCCATCCATATTTAAAGCACAGTTGCAAACCTTCTATCCAAAACACAACAGTTCTTTTAATGGTTTAAACAGTCTGTACCTCTGCAGCCTTCTCTGAAATCCATCTAGTTTATCCCATGTGCAGTGCAGCTGCCCTGGCACTGCTCAGTTAACTTGTCTCCTCCCTGAAGGATTCAGTTCAAGTATGTAGTATCCAGGCCCATGCTGACCTTTTCCAGTTATGCAGCTGGAGCAAGGACATTATCATGCTGTGCTCTAAGTTTTCTTGGCCTGCAAGCAAGCATTGGATCCTGGGAATGCACACTGGCCTGGGAGGAGGTGGCTGAGCACTGGGGTCTGCAGGATGAGGCAGAACAAGGAAAGTGCAGCACGTCCTCCTGAGCATTGGGCTTTGCAGCAGAGCTGCTTCAGGGACACTGGTTGGGCTCCTGAAAGAGGCATTGCCCTGCATCCTGCTCAGGACTAGTGATGGACATAAACACCATCAAGTATTTAATCACTCCCTTTCCTTGCAAACAAACTGGAAGGCTACAGCACTGCGTTCCTCCTGCATAGCTCCACAAATCCATCACTCACCTGAGATGAGAACCTCTCCCCACACGGGCAGCATCTCCAGCCGGTACCCACAGCCAGGCACCAGGCACTGGGCTGTGTGTGAGCTTAGCACCCAGAGGAACAGGGCTTCAGAGCATCCTCCAGCAGTGGGTGGGAAGGGAACACAAGGTCCAACAAGGGCAGATGAGTTAGCTGGCAATGGCTCAGAGTAGTAGAACACGTTGTGTGAGCATGAGAGCTGCCCCAGCTGTGGCAGCCCATTGCTGTGGGCGCCATTCCCTGCCACACGAGCACACTGACCTGTCCTTCCCAGGTCACCTTTGCTCGGGGCTCAGCACGTGCACAGTACTGTGGTGCAGCAGCAGCAGCCAACACGTAAAGTCTCCTTGGTGCTCATCCTCCTTGTCCATCCCGGGTCAGTTCAACCTCCAGAACACACAGGGGAGAGGAGATTGCCACATGGCAGCAATCCACGTCTGTGTCTTTAGCTTTAAAAGAGTCAAAGATTCTATTCACGGTTCTCTGCATCCCAACATAATTAATTAGTCAGAGTTTTGCTGCCTGGAGGAGGGATACAGGCAGGAAAGCACTGGCTGCCTTTCCCACTCCTCTTTCCTCACTGCTTCTCCTCAACAACTCCACTTGTATGCATTTATTTAGGACACCTTCTGATCCAGGTGCACTATCAGAGCCTCTGAGATGACTGTTTCAGCCTAACAAGGCAAACACAGGCACCAAGGCTATTTAGATAAAGGAACAGCAGGGAAAGACGCAGCTGGGGTCCAAACCATGGTCTGATAACACCCTCTGTGTTATCATGCTCTAACAACTTGGCAAAATGCACATTGATTGCTGTGGGCACAGGGATGGGACTGCTCTGTGTGTGCTTGTATAGACACATGAAGCTTAGAAGCAGAGGTAGCCATGCTAGGTCTCAAATGTTAATGTATAGGGGAGGCTTTGGGGCACAGAAAGATAAGAGGGCAGAAAGAAAAGGCAAGCATCAATCAAATAAAAAGCCTGATGACCATCTGTGAATTAAAAGAGGTGATGGAATGGAAACACTGAACAGGACTGAAAAATACAGAAAGCAAGGAAGGGAGTGCAGGGGCTGACAAGACTGGAGGGCCTCCCTGCAGCACAGCACAGCACAGCTCGTGCATCCCTGAGCCCCTTATCAGGGCTTTTCACTCCTTGGTGGTGCCACTTTTGCTGAGGGGACCAAAGGCAGCATCAAGGGAGCTGCTCTCATTGCACTGTGCTTGCCTTGTCCCCTGCAAACCACCTCGGTCCCCTACTGTGGCTGACTGCAAAGCCAAAGGCAGCTCAGGGGTACATAACAGATTACACAAGAGAAATAAAAGGGAAAGAAAGGAGGAAAAGCAGCAAGCAGGAAATCCAGCAAATCTCATTATCCAACAGAAACGCTCGTGTGACCAACGTCAGCTCAGCCCAGCTACAGCCACAGGTTGAAAGGAGAAGGAGGAGGAGGCTGTGCTGGCAGGGGCCTCACGCACACCCCTCGCCTGCTCTCACCAGCCCTGCCAGGTTTCAGCTTTCCCCTTTGTTGCACTGGGCTGCTCTGCAAAGCAAACCCTGCCTTTTGCTTACACCAAAAAGGCAGGTCCCCATGAGAAACACACAGAGCTGGGTAGCAACATTGAAGTTATCCAGTGTAAAAGGGCTGGAGAATCCACACCCCAGCAGTAACACTGGTGGCTCTCTGAAAGCTCTGCCTTGCCACGGGAAACACCATCATCTGTGGAACAGGCACATTGAGAAAGCATTTCCAGGTTCTTTGCAGGATGCTGTCAGATGGCCCTGGCTTATTTGCACCCCAGCACGTTCCCTTGCAAAGGCTTATAAGGGTGAATGCCTCCTTCACCTCTCATGGAGCAGCAGTAATGATATACAAAAGCTGATCTTCACTGTAATATACCCAGACAACACAATCCCTTGCAACTAAGAAGAACAATAAATGAATGGCAAGCACACCCTACCCTAGGATAAACCAGCACAGTACCATTTATTTAGATTTCAAAAGGAATAATTGCACCTACCCTTGACTCTAAGTACTGTGTGCAATGGAGCAGACAGCAAATGCAATTAAATTAAACATCAACAGCATTAAACATCAGTTCTTAACTCTGAACCTACCCCATCCATCAGCCAACAAACACCCTGAACTTCCTCCAGAGACCTCCACACCAGAGCTCTGTAAGCAGCTCATCCCTGCTCTGAACCAGGTGAATTCATCATTTGCAGTAGCATTGCATGCATCCTACGCAAGAGCTGCCCTTCCATGCTTAAGAAGGGACCACAAGTAATTCCTTCATAGATGCTAACCTGAAAAGGATGCAAATACATGCACCATAAACCTCTGCTTTTTAGCACCACAAGTCAAAGGACTTCTATCACCCCCTGCCTTTCTCATAGGATGAGGACTGGGTTGGTGTATTTAAAGGTGAGGAGCAAAGCACAGCATCCTTCCTGCCTGTGCCTGCAACAGCAGCATATTCCCTCACAGCCTAAACAAATGAATCCCTTGATGCAAGAGAGGCAATGAGGGGAAGCCCAAAGTGGCTGCTCCAGGTGGTGGCTTCCTCCAGAAAGTCATATTTGTGAGGACCATCTGAATAGCCACTGGATCACCATCATGCAGAGCGCAGCTGAAACCTCCCCTGCCTGGCACCAGACTAGTGCTTTCCCAAAGCCACAACCAGGAGATCCTGGGGGGGAAAAACCACTTCCAAGCATGGGCTATGGCAAAGACTGCTCTGCTCAACAGATGCAGGCCAGCACTGGGATGGCAGGAATGGCTTCAAACCCTCTTTGAGCCTCATTGCAAGTGCCTAGCTCTGCAGCAGCTCCATGCAGCGCACATCTCCTGTGCCAGTATTGCCACAGGGTCCTGCAGCAGGGGAACACCCAGCAGTGTGTTTCTCAGCATCTTTCACTCATACACAACCTGGTGCAGCTTTTGGCTCAGGATTTGTTTCCCAGGTTTCCTCGGTGGCACAGAGCTAGCAGAATTATTGCTGAGCTGCTGCTGATCTCGGCAGCTCCAGGACTGCTCCTGCACGCACTGCCCAGACACGCTCCCCTCCACCAAGCACTGCTGGGATTCAACTCCCGCTCTCTTCCCACCATATGGTCTCCCTTCTCTTCCCCTCCCTCCTTGCTCAGGCGCCTTTCCCATGGAAGCTTGCAGGGAAACGCAGCCTCCACCCCTCCCTCCACTCCATAGGCACAGCTCTTTGTCTGGGGACACAGGGTGTCTCCTTGGCTGGTGTCACTTAGAAGAGTCACATCAGCACTTGTGGTACTCGGAGCCAGAGGGCACCAAGCTGGTGCTGCCCAGGACAGTTTGCATCTGCAGCCCTCTCCCAAACAGGATTTGGGCAGCACCAATGCTCCCATCTTTTAAGTTGGATGTTGCCCATTTCAGAGTGCTGCCTTCAGCACAGAGGCTGTGGAGGGATCATGCACATGAAGCAGGCACACTGCAGTCATTCCCAACCACTTTATTTCTCCTTCTGGGATATCTCAAGGTCTGTAGAGCTCCAGGCATTCACCCCCTGAGGTACTAAGGGCACTTGTTGGGTAACTTTAGCCA
>JANHGB010052850.1:16987-28643 GCA_026283785.1 Coracopsis vasa
AACAGGTTGGTTTGGACTCAGGCACAAGGGGGTGGATGAAACAGGATTACTGGGGATGCTAAGGCTGGCTGGCAGGCAGAGAGTGAGTGAATGTATGTGTGTGACAGCATCTGAGGCAGTTAAAAGACACTAAAAGAACCAATTCCCCCATGTCCTTCCAGCCAGGAGTCTCCCAGGCCCTTATGTTCAAAATGGAAACGAAGATTCAATTTCCTCCTCAGAGCTCAGCCCCTTTCTTTCCTCTTTCCCACTCGTCCCCAAACGCTGCCCATTTTCCCCCATTAAATTATTGCTGACAGAGCCCTTTAAATTACAATGCAGATCTTGCACTGCCTAATCCACTTAACTCAACCCCAGCTGATTAAATTGGATGCCATATGGTGGGAGAGCACTGGTGTAATCCACAGGGATGGGGACACACTTGACTCATTACCTGGAGCGCAGCACAGAGCCCTCTGTGCCGGGGCCCTGCTTGCTGCAAGGGATGTGATTTGCAACACGCTGGTCTCCAGCAATGACGCTGGCTCTGGCAAAGGTGGTGGTGCCATTAAATACAGCCCCAAGCAGCTTAAAGGCACACATTGTCCTTCCTTCTCTGGTGGCATCTGGCTGTTCTCTGTTCCCAGCTGGTGTAGCAAACACTCAGTCTCCCAAGGGCACTTTGGTAACAGGGGAAATTTAGTGCTTGGTAGAAGAAAATAGGTGGAAAAGTCCATGGGGAAATGTGCCAATGTCTTGATCGCATTGATAGCTGTGACCCTCAGACCAGGTCACTGTGCAATGAGGGGGATTATAATTAAGAAGGTCATAGCCTAGAATAACAGGCTGCAATGAAGGCCACAGCTGGAGAGCCCATGCCCCTGGTAAAGGGGAGATTCAGGGCACACTGAGAAGCTCTGGCTGGAGCACATCTGGGAGCCACACAGAAAGGAACATGGGTGTCATCCAAGCTAATAACACAGCAGCACTTCCAACAACACAGTGTTATCCATCAGGAAAGCCCCATCTCAAGCACTGACAGCACTAATAGCACTGCTCTCAGTGAACACTCACATCCAAGAGGTCAGTGTGAGCCTCAATTTGTGATGTGCCATTCAAAGTGTGAGAGATCAGTGATTTCCCAGGCTCAGAACACATCCTAAGCATATTTCTTCTTGCCTTAGTGACCAAGTATCCCTCTTTCCCAAACAACTGCATGACCAAATCAACCCCTAGAAGAAAGTATAGCTGCTCTTAGCCATAGCAGAGCCTTTACAAAACACAATTAGCTGCAAACTAGAGAGGAGCACTGATGGGCTGAGAAAATACCAGGGCAGGAGACCCACGTCCCCTCACACACTGCAGAATCACCTCTCCTTAAGCATCTAAAACTGCCTAATAACCATACCAGTGAGAGAAACACACACCAGGACCTGCTGCCTTACCTTTTTGGAGGTCAGATTTTCAGGCTATCTCTAAAAGAGAAAACTCACCTCTAAAAGAACCAGGAAAACAGAAACCCACATGCTCAGAGGAGGCCAGGCTTTAAGACAACCAATTCCTGTGAAAGCAAAGGGATGTTATCAGAGCCAGCTGAGCCATCTCAGGCCCACAAACAACATCACCTGATGTGCTCAAGCTTTGGCCAAAGGACTCACAGGGTCCTGAGGCTTTCTCTTTACCCAGAAGGCAGCAAACCCAGTGGTTTAAGCCAACTACATGGTTATCTCTTTTCCCCTCCACTTCTCCTAAAGTCCAGCTATTTCAGTAGCTTACAGAGGGTGTTTAGAGGTGGCAGGGAGTGAACATGAAGTGGTTTGTCCTCACCCTGGAGCTGCCCCAAGGAAAGAGCCACAGATGCAGTCAGTGCAGCACACAGCCAGTGCTGCCAGCCCTTGGGGCCACACATGAGTTTATTACTGGTGTCAGTCCATTAACAGTGATGGATGGGGGCTGATGGCAAAGGCAAGGCACTCCCTTCATTAGGGATAACAATATCATTTACAGAGCACCCCCAAGGCTCTCATTCTAATGGGTGCTGAGTCCTTTTCAGCCCTACAGGTTTTGGTGATAGGGAATGGAGGTGCTGAGCACCTGCCACAGCCAAGCCCCATGGGCCTGACCCTGGCTATGCAGTGTGCAGTGCAGCCAGCCAGGCACCAAACCTTTGCATGGAGGATGTCCTGAGCTTGGCCTCCCCTTGCTCCTGCAGCCAAGAAAGATGGAAGAGGCCAGATCCTGTCTGTCCTATAAGTGTGCATCCGTGTCAAAACTTGCCAATAACACCAACGTCATGCAAAGCACTCCCATGTTTGATGTGGTGGCATGTGGGGAGCCACAGGAACTGCAGCAGCTTTGTCCCATCTTGCCTTTTAGACTTGCATTTGGCTGCAGAGCTGGGGAAGACGCTGCTGGAGCGCAACAAGGAGCTGGAGGACTCCCTGCAGCAGATGTATGCCACCAACGAGGAGCAAGTGCAGGAAATCGAGGTAGGGACACAGTTGGGATGGGGGTGGGCATGGAGCTTCTCAGTCACCAGTGTCACCTAAGGGTGATGGTGGGGAAGGGGCTCTTCCACCAATGCAAACAGTTCAAGTGCCAATAGAAAGGATGTGCCAATGGGCATGGGAGTTAAAAGTATCTTCTCTATGTGCCTGAAGTGGGATGGATTAAGGACTGGTCAAGCTCATCCCAGTCCTGGAGAGGGTCCTTTTCTCCCCTTAACTGGTATCTTCCCAATTCCCACATCCTCACCCTCTGCCCAGATGTGCACACCAGATTTTAGCACCAGGTTTCATCTGGGTCACATCTGGCCTTTCCCTGCCCATCCACCAGCCTGCACACTCCTCTCCCTTTGCTCTGCTGCAGCTTTCCCTTCATTCCAGTTATTCATAATCACATTTGTTCCCAGCTGGCCCCTGGGCACACCCATAACACAGCCCCTTTTGTTAGAGGCACAAAATAGCTCTTTCTGCAGGAGCTGCAATCTAAACCAGTGTTTCAAGCATCCTTTGGGGTCAGGGCAGTATTTCTAAGAGCCCGTAGAAGTGATCTTAGAGGCTTAAACCTGCTGTGCCAAGAGGTTTTTCATCCACTGGAAAACTTGAGGGATCTGTGAGTTAAAAAAGCTTGGAACTCCTCTGGTTTAAAAGGACACAGGGCAGAGTGAGTTCACAAGAGCAGCACATGGTGGCTCTTATCATAGATCTGAGAGCTGATGTCTAAGCACACTGGGGGATGGATTTAACCACTCCCTCCAGAAGCACGTTCACTGTAGGATGTGGGATCTGGTCCCAGCTGAGGGTGATGCCCCAATCCCAGTCTTTGCAGGAGGAAAGCTTGCAGTGGCAGGCTCACAGCAAAGGCTCTGCACACACACACGGGAGCCACAGGACTCCTCATATTTCACAGACTCAGAGCTTTTACCTGAATTCCCAAGGAATTGCAGCTCCTGCAATCGATCTGTCAGACAACCCAGTAACCAACTGGTCCATTTCAGTCAACTGCAGTGAAGGGTCATGGTCCCAGGGGTATCAACTTTCTGTGGGTACTGAGAATAAAAGAGCAGCTGAACAGAGATTGAGCCTAGTGCCCTTCACAGAGGGCAGTTCAATGGTATTTTAGACACAGAACTATTCACAGTGAGCAGGGGGTGACTATTTCAACCAGGCAGAGGATAAATCAGCCACAGAACACACTATCAGAGGGTACAAGGGCTGTAGGATTTTCTGCCTGTGAAACAACCTGGATTTGGGATGTGGAGTGTTTCTGTTTGGCTTTTTCCTGCAGTACCTGACCAAGCAACTGGAGACGTTGCGGCAGATGAATGAACAGCATGCAAAAGTCTATGAGCAGCTGGACCTGACAGCACGGGACCTGGAGCTAGCTAACCAGAAGCTTGTGCTGGAAAGCAAGACATCCCAACAGAAGATACAGTGGTACAGCCTCCTCTCCTCCCTCTGCAGCAATGCTGTGCCCAAAAGACCTTCCTCTCCCCTTTCCCCTGCCCCAAAGCGCATGTCCTTGCTATTGAAGCCATTCTCTTATCAGTCAGGTTTTGCGGCTATTTACAACACAAGCCGGTTGCACTGATGCTGGTTAGCAGAGGTCAATCACAGCACAGACGCCCTGGGACAAGGGCTGGATAAAGGAGTGTCTGAAGCTGCCAGGAGAGAGCCATGGCAGCCTCTTCTCAGATGTGTTTCCTTGAAGAAGAGGCACATAATGGTATCAGGGAGGTCCCCAGCACACAGCCCAGCAGCAACACCAGGCACAGATCCAGCATGTAATGAAACGCTGGCTAGTTCATGCTGAAACACCAGTTTATCAATAGTACTTCTTTCCTAAAACAAGCCCATGATCAAGGTCATCCCTGGAAACAACAGACTAAGCCATGTCCTTGCAATGCAGCGTCTTTTGCAGACAACTGTGCTGAGAGGGAGTTTTACAAACTGCATTCATAGCCAGAACACAACTAAATCTCTGCCTGGTCTCTCTGTGTTTATCTCTACATGATACACAAGAGGAAGGGAGTAAATAGCTCACCTGCTTGCTTTTAGTGCAGAGATATTCCAGGGTAGTGCTTATGTCCCAGGGGTGACTGGTTTAGCCACCTGGTTTGAGGACAGAGGGTTTCAAATCAACACAATCCCTTGCCACTGCTTTAATCCCTCCTCTCTCCACAGCTTGACAGAAACGATCGAGGGGCTGCAGAACCAAGTGGAGGAGCTGCAGAAGCAGGTGGAGGAGATGAGGAGCCTGGAGCAGCTCCGCATCCGGCGGGAGAAGAGGGAGCGGCGCCGAACCATCCACACCTTCCCCTGCCTTAAGGAGCTGTGCTCCAGCCCCAGGTATAGAGCCCTGCCTGTAGCAACCTCACCAACCTTCTCCCCCACCTCCTCTGCCTGCGAACAAGGGATGTGGTGGGTTAGACCCTCTGGGGGTGCACAAAACCCCACATACACATCCCCCCGCTCCCTCCCAGAACAGAACCAGCATCTCTGGTTCACTGAAACCAGTTCAGATGGTGCATTTTGTCCTATACAACTTCAGTGCCCCCCCAGGAGCACCACTCACACACCAAGATACACCATGTGCTGCCAAGTGCTGTACAAACACCGTCAGCACTATTGCACTCTTGATCCTCCTTAAAACCCAGGCACTGTTCATTCACTGACCTCATGAGGGCATTTCTTGCTCAGCTTTGTCCACAACAGAGGATTCTTTAAATAGACAAGCAATCGATAAGCTTTGTAACTGAAAGCATCCTCTGCCAAAGGATATGAACAAAAGACACTTCTACTGCACCAGCAAAGGGGCTGTTTATGAGGCCACAACCTAACCTCCAGCAAAATCCACTTAATGTCTCTGTGGTTCTTTCCCCTCAGCTCCCCAGTCCCACTCTCCCCAGTGCCTCAGGACCTCAGTTTGGTTGCAGCTCTGCAGCTGGCTCTGAAGGTCAGGCTGCCCTCCATAACTTGGGAATCTGTTCAATATCCCAGCCACCAGTCCTGCCTCCCAGGGGAGGCCACGGTGTTTGCTCTTCTCCAATCTGTTCTAACCACATAGGATGCCATGGGCACTTCACTGAGGAGGAGGAGAAGCTGAGGGAAGGGGGAAGTGCTTGTTACCACTCCCCAGGCAATGAAGGGGCAACTCAACCATGTCTGAAGTCTCTACCTGCCTGCCTTGCTGTTTAAATCCTCTCCCACTCTCTCTGGAGCATCTCCCAGACACAGGACAGCAGATCCTGTGCTTCTGGGTTTTGGCTGGTTAGGGTTTGGGGTTGTTGGCAGATGCAGCGAGTAGCTGGTGAACCCCATGATGCAGTGGGTAGCTGCTGAACTGCAGCAGGAAACACTGAAAGCCTCCCTCTTTCAGCTCAGACTGGTGGAACTTGAATGTTCATCATTGCTTCATGGCAACATTGGTGTCTTGTCCACGTTGATGAGTCTTTTACCTTTTAGAGTTTTGTTTCCCTCCTGTCTTTCATCACTGCTATCAAATGAGACTGCTGGTTCTCTGGGACAGAGACTGGTCTCTATGTGTGGGACAGCTCCAGCCACACCTTGTGGTCTCCTGGCACATGGAAGAGGCATATCTCACTCCATGAGCTCAGGTTTGCTCTGGGCATAGTGGAATCACTTATATGACAATAAGCCACAAGGAGTCCCTCAGGGACTCTCACTTGGTCAGACCATCATCAAGGATCTTTCTTCTCTTTCAGATATGAGGACGCATTCCAGATCCACAGCTCTTCCACAGAGTTCAACCAGAAGCCATTGGAGAGGGAGAACGAACGTCTCCAAGCCATGGTGAACTCCCTCAGGTCCCAAGTCAACCAGGAGAAGCAGCGGAAGGAGAGGGTTGAGCGAGAATACACCTCTGTTATTCAGGAGTACTCGGACCTGGAGCAGCGGGTGTGCGAGATGGAGAACTGCAAACTGCGCATCAAGGAGCTGGAAGCAGAGCTCCTGGAGCTACAACAGATGAAACAAGTCAAGAAGTATTTACTCAGCAGAGAAGACAACTTATCCGAGGCCCTCCTTGAGCCGCTGAATAATGCCCCAGAAGCTGACTACATTGACCTCTCTGAGGAGGAGGGAGGAAAAAGCCATGGGCCATCAATGACACCTTCCCCAAACCACCCTGTCCGGAAGAGCTGCAGTGACACTGCCCTCAATGCCATCGTCACCAAGGATGCTGTGAGCCGGCACGAGGGCAACTACACGCTGCATGCTAACAACGTGCGCAAGAGGGGCATGTCCATTCTGAGGGAGGTGGACGAGCAGTACCATGCCTTGCTGGAGAAGTATGAAGAGCTCCTGAGCAAATGCCGGCAGCACAAGGACAGCGTGCGCCACACAGGGGTCCAAACGTCCCGGCCCATCTCCCGCGACAGCTCCTTCAGAGACTTCCGAGGAGAGGGACATGAGTTGGAAGAGAGGAAAACCATAGAGAAGACCATCAGCAAACACGTGGAGGCCGTGGACAAGCGGCTGGAGCAGAGCCAGCCCGAGTACAAGGCTCTCTTTAAGGAGATCTTCTCCCGCATCCAGAAGACAAAAGCAGACATCAATGCCACAAAGGTGAAAAATAAGAGCAGCAAATGAGCCCCTGCCCCTCCACCACTCCCGCGTGCAATCGCAACAGCCACGTCTTCTCTTCAAGCCCCAGGAAACGCCACGTGGCCCCTCTGCTTTGAAGGTTCGAGAGGTCTACAAGCAAGACAACGTCACAGAGACTCAATTCTCTTTATGGAAGCTCTGGACAACTCGTTGGGATAATTGTACATTGTAGTTAGAGGATTCCAGAAACCGTATGACGGATCTCTGCATGAGTTACTGCCGCTGCCAGACATCACAACAGCAAACCACACCACAAAGAACACGGATCACCTCCTCCACCCTTTGCAGCTTGTCTTACAGCCCAGTTATCTGCAAGCAAAAGCCTGGATGTCCTCCAGCATCCTCCTGGAGCTGGAGTGTTTCAAAGTCAGCCAAAAGCCATCAGAACCCCAGGGGCTGCTCCAGCACACCGGCCCACTTTGGTTTGATGGCTAAGAACCTCTGCTTGCACCCAAGAGAGTTCCGTCTACGCCTTCCCCTTCCCAAAGGGCAATATGTTCTTGCTATTGAAGCCATTTCTCTTACCAGTCAGGTTTTTCAGCTATTTTACAATGCAAGCTTATTGCAACTGGAAAAACTTGAAGAGAAACAGATGATTGTTCTGTCTTCATCAGTGTCATGTAGTGTTTCAGTCCATACCCTCCAGACTTTGTAGGCACATGGGATTTCCTCGCTTTATATCTGCCCCAGGTGAAGCACTGTGCCTGGTAGGAACTCAATGACCAGGGCCTTCCCATAAGCTAGACAAGAAGTGCTATTACAGTATCAGAGACACGCTTCCATCCCATGGTCTGGGTACCAGCCCTTTGTGCTGTGCTCTTCAAGAGGCTGCCATTGCCCCATTGTAGCAAACTCCTTAAGCACAGCTTGCATGGGCTTGCAGAACTGACTACCAGTGACCTGCATGCAAGCAGAAGGATACAGCATCTCACAGTGCCAGGAGCTCTGGCCCTGGCAGTAGCACTGACCACACATTACCCCCCACTTTTGCTCTGAACATCTCCCCAGTCGAGAGGACAGATTTCAGGGTTTCTACTGAAAATCACCTTTCTTGGCTGAGATCCTGTCTCCAAAGGTTGTCACCTCTCATGTGCGCTTCCCAGCACTGAAATCTCCTCACTTTTGCTTCCACAGACATGCAAACACAGCCAAAAGGCCACTGCAGTCTCAGGAATCACCAGTTTCCATTGCTCATGAACCTTGTATGGTCAGACACACATTTTAGGCAGAGAAGCAGCATTTCATTACAGTTTAGTCAACATTCTGAGCACAGAGCTACAAAACACAGTGTAAGCTACCTATTCTGTACCTGCCTAGAGAAGCTTCAGACAAGATTTGGGTTCTGTTTTCACCAGCTTACATCCCAAAACCTTGGGTGAATGGTTGGGAATTCTGCAACACTGAGATTAATAAATGAGAATGCAGCTTTGGAGTGGGAAAGACTGTTAAAACATAATTATCCTCCAAGTCCAGGGCCTTGATGTTATGAGGAGCCACCTTCCTTTCACTCACCATGGAGATAATGCAAAAATACCCCCCAAAACACACTCTTGTGTTACACTGAGAACCATGGAGGTAAGTTGGCAGGAGTGCAATGCCCAAACCGTACCTGCTCCAGAGGTCTCCTCCTCAATCCATCCTCCACCATCCACTCTGCTCTTCCATGCTCTGCATTTTCAGGTGCCCCAAACTCAAGAAGCATCAGGAGCCGCACGCACGACCGTGGCTCTGTAACAGTATGGAGAACCTTCATGCCTTATTTATTTATAATGGAAAGCAGTTGTCTAATAAAAGAAAACAAATAAAACTGAACAAGAGCAGCAGCAGAAGCAGCGTTGGTGATTTTCTCAGAGCATCCATCTATTAAAGTCACTGTTTGTAGCAGGGTATGGCTTGAAGGAGTGGTGGTTTAAGCTGACCCTGCAGTCCTTTGGTTGCTGCAGAGATGTGGGAAGAGGATCAACTTAAACAATCCCACATGAGCATCACTCTGTACAGCAGATTAAGCAGGTTTTCCAACGCTTTATTCTCTCTCTGGTATAAAAAGGAACACTGATGTTCTCAAAGCCAGGACTTTCCTTACAGCTCTTTTAAGAGCAGCAGAAGAGTTATTTCTTTGATTTACATGTACAATTTGGGTCAAGATAATGCTGGAGGCTTCCCTGCAGAAAGCAGAGCGAATACACCAAACCATCCTGCTGTATTACTTATATAATATCCACTTGGACCACTAACATTTGCCACATGATAGAAACCCCTCTTTGCCAGCTCTGCAGCCTCTGTAAATCCACATCATCTCAAAGCTGGCAATTCAAGTGCTATTTGTGTTTAGGCCTTTCTTGAAAGCCCCAAATCCAAAGCTGACGGATGGGAGTAACGTGGCATTAGAATTTGGCTTCACAAAGGACCAGCTGCTGTGTATGAGCAGTTTGTTCAGCTCAGTGCTGAGGGCATTTTCCTCTGCATCCAAAAATATTAGTGGCCATATATACACATCCTGATGACTCCGTGAGTCACAGTCACTTGATTCTTTCCTTCAGTGAGGCTTTCAGCAACCAAAGGAGGGAATCATAAGCATTTCCTGGTCTTTTAGCCAAGCTTCCATCTAAACTTTGCATACTGCTTTGAAAACACCAAGGAAAACTACACAACTCCATTAAGAGGTAAGAGGAGAGTATTAAGCAACCACGCTGCTGACCACAGAAACAGGCCTAATAGAGCAGCAGCTATTTAACAGCACGGCCCCATGGTTAAAGACAGAAAGAAAACTACCGCATGCAATTGAAAAGGATGAAGGCAAGTCTGATATAATAGGAAATAATGATTTAATTCCAGAATCTGGCAAAACCAATGAGTCCATGAAGCTCACAGCAATAAGATCAATAAGGGCACAGCTTGCCAAGAATTCAGCTTTATGCTGAACTTGAAAGATGACATTGAGACAAGTGCATTTATATCACATCTAGTCTGGCTTCTACTCACACCACCCGTCAGAAACCCACCCATCATCACAAATAGGGATGGAGCACTTGAAGCACAAGTTCAAGGGATTTACAGAGCTCAAACCCTCATGGGGAAGGAGATTCCTGACTCGGTCCCTCTCTTACAGGAGCTTAACCCTTCTGGAAGATCCCTCAAAGGGCTGATTTATCGTGCATTAATGGCTTGTCCCCTCACTCACATGAGGAGCAACAAGCTCCTTGACATACTGGTTTTGCATCACCTTTCAGAGATGGCTCTTTACAGCTCTTGCTCCTTGGTGAACACCATGCCCAAACAGGGAGAGCCTGCTCTCTAAGCCAGTTCATTTCTCCATCTTAAACATCAAAAGCTTGGCTCCCCTTGGGTCAAAGTAAGACCTCATCCCCCCAAGCCCTCCCTGGTGGGCAGAGCTGTTTCCAACCATCATCCTGCTTTTTACAAGGCTCTTTGGACATCTTTATCCACCATCACAGAGTGGGAATGAAGCAAAACCACAACCATGTCCTGTCAGATGGGGCTGGGTCCAGCTCTGATCTTCAAGCCCCTTTCCCAGCCCCTTTGTCCACCCCACAAGTTGTCCTTGGTGTGTGTTACCAGCCCAGTGACAACGCCAGTGTGTTTGATACCAGTGGGTAAAATGAGTCATTCTGCTTTGGCTATTTTACCTCTGGCTACAAATCATTTACATGCTCCTGATAGAAATTAAGGTCACCAGATGGCATGGCTTGTCTCTGACAGTGCTGGGGGGGTTCTTCAAAGCATTTCAGCAGAGTTTCGATGGGGGAAGCAGAGCAGGACATAGAGACTTGATTAGAACAAAGCATGGAACCCTCTAGATGGGACCCAGCTCAGCTCCTCAATCACTGTCTTGTATCAGCTTCAAAACACCCTTCTTGACTTCACCCACCCTTTTAAACAGAAGACAGTCAGCTCCTGTCACAACACCAGAGCAAATGACAGCCCCATCCCTGCCCGTGCGCTTCCCTGCTGCCAGAAATAGCAATTCCTGCCCCTCCCAAAAGCCAACCTGACAGCTCCGAAAAGCTGCAGAGGATACCCAAAAATGCTTCACTCCCCTGCATCCCCAGAACGATTTGAGTTGGAAGGGACCTTAAAGATCATCTAGTTCTAACTTCGGCATCTCTCCTACAGACCTGGAAACACATAACGTATCAGCATTCAAAGCTATATAATTATATATACACATGTAGATGTAACTTTTTAGCTCTCTTGAGCAATCAAATCCGAAAGCTGAAGCATCCCAGGTGCAAAGTCCAAGTACATGGAAAACTCTGGATGTGTTTTCAGCGTCACAGCTGCTCATAACTGCTCTGCTTGTGGGAGTGTGGGATGCAGGCAGGAGCACACGGTCCCCACCACTGCCTGCACCCCAGAGCTGGGAATGACCTGCCCACAGACTCTATGTAACCCTTTACACTTCATAACCTATATAACCTCCTACAATCTTCCACGGTGCCCCACACATCCCATATACTCCCCAGACCTCCCATGGGTCCCCACAGACTCCATATACCACTCAAGCTGCCCCACAGATCCTATATGCCCCC
>JANHGB010052852.1:0-20183 GCA_026283785.1 Coracopsis vasa
GCAGCCCCGGAGGCCCGCGGGCTGGGGCCGGTGCGGACCCGCTCAGCCAGGAGCTGCCCCCCGCGCCCGGCTCTATTTACACAGAGCCTGCCCTTGTGTAAACGCTGCGCGCCGTGGTTTATCTCAGGGCCCGTCTGTTTCTCGTTCTCTGTCAGCAGCGCCCGGTGAAGGATGGCCCTTTCCCAGGGGCTCGGCCCTGATTTATGTGAGAACCGCAGCGCGCCGGGGACGCCCTCGCACGGCGGGGACGGCGACGAGCCACGGGAAGGCGGCGGGTCCCGGGGCACCCACCAGCGACGGAGCCGACGGTGGGGACATGCCGTGCCCGGCCTCGCCCTCCGCGGACACCTGCCGGTGCTCCGCTCGCTCGGGAGCCGTGCTCTCCCCGCATGGTGAGCGCGGACTCGTCCTGGGTGTCTCCGGGTTCCGCTGCCCTGTGCGCCCGCCTTGGTGCATCCCCTGGATTAAGGGACGGGTTTTACTCCAGCCCCGCCGCCTGCCCAGGAATACCTGCTTTTCACAACTTTTTGAAGGAAAACTTTGTCTTTATTCTCCAGGAGAACAGAGACTTCTACGGGCAGCGGAGCCAGATCCAGGCAGGCGATACTGTGCACTCACCCGACAATGTTCTGTCTTCCTCTGCCGCTGCTCTGTCTCAGCCTTGCCGGGTGGGTGACCAGACTGTCCTGCCTGCTCGGGTCTCCTGGTTGACACCTGCCTCCACTCCTCCTGAGAACCACCTTATTTGGCTTTGCCCAGAATCACTCATCTAATGCTTGTTTTCTTGAAAAATACATCACTGCACATATTTGCTGTTCTTCGGTATTCTCTTGCACCACTAGCATTGGCTGATTTACTTTTGCTTCACAGTTCTTGCAGGGATGTATGGCTTGGAAATATATCCCAAAACAAAGCCTCAGTGAGAAACGTTTTCAGAGGGTCAGAACCAGAATTTTAGCACCCTGAGGAATACATGCGTTTCCAAGGTGAGAGCTTGATTTGGGGGATACCAGTAGCCTTGTGCAACATTCCATGCTCAGCATTTTGAGGGATCAGAGCTGACCATACAAAAGTGCTGGTCATTTCAGCAAGGAGCTCAGTAGGGTTAGAAATCAAAGGGAAGGCTGCCCTTGGTTTCAGTGCCCGATGGACCTATGAAACTGAGGCTGACACATTGAGGTTGGTGAGAGTCAGCTTGGAAGAGCAGGTAAAGGTCATACTATGTCTGAGGCAATGCAGGATAGGAAATGTCAGTGCTGAGGACCCCCTCCTGCCTGCTTTTATTTGATGTCTCTCATGCACAAAGGATATCCAGGCTTCACAAAGCTACCCTGCTGCACAACATAACTGTGGACGTGCAGAGGGTAGCAAAACACCTCTTCCTCTAGAGGAGAAGCTGTCATAAATCACCGCTTGCAGCTCATGGGATGAGAAGGTCCCCTGTCCAGCAGAAGGAGGACACTGCTGCAGACACACGTACACTACCCACTTGCTAAAGCAAAACCCACAGCCTTTCTGGGAGCACCTTTGCTCCATGTTTCAGAAGCCATTGTTGAATGTTTGAATCCACGAGGTTAAGAAGCCAGGCTGAAATTCGTTCTTCAGCAGAGGCCCAGCACGAGGCTTGCTCGCCACTCGCATCCACAGGCCCACGTACCACTTACATCCCATAGGGCTTAAGTGGAGCCTAAGTGGACCCTGGGCCTTGTGCTGGCAGCCTGCCCGGTGCTGGATTTCAGCTCCAAGCCCAGGCCTGCAGCTCTGATTCATGTATGTAATCCTGCTGAGGTCAGCGGGATTCATCCTGCTCCCACCGCAACCTGTGGGACGGTTCACACGAGAGTGGCGGGGTCAGGCTCTGTGTTTGCATGTACCATAGAAAATGGAACAATTAAGATTAAACCAATTAAACTTTAACAGGTCTGGAAAGCATTTTATTACATAATAAACAGGAGAGATTAGTCGTGTCGGGCCGTGCTGCGTGTGTGCGGGCGAAGCGGTCCCTTGGTGTCCACGGCACTTGGTGTTTCTGGGCTGAGGACCTTCCTGTGCTGCTGCTGGGGCCGGCTGCTGACAAACACATGGGTTGGGAGTGCAGCTGCACGCTGGCTCCCATTCCTGTCCACTGCCTTCCCCTGAAGCATTCTGGGTGCAACACTTTCCTTAGCCCGAGCAAAGCCTTTTCTAGAGACATTTTGCACGTTATTCAGTGGCTATTTCTACAGCATCCTGTGGGGAGAGGGAAGCTGTTGTGCTTCTGTACGGGCATGCTGGTGAGCAGCAAGCGGCCGGCTGGATCTCTGCAAGGTGGTGACATGTCTCGTCTTGGAAACAGAGCTGATAAGTTCCTCTTGTTTAGGGCATCTGCCTGGCAGCCAGTCCCCACTTCTCTCTCTGCTTAATCAAGATTCCTCCAGCTGCAAGCAGGGCTTGTTTCCATGTGGATGAGGCCATCCTGGGCATGTCTGTCCCTGAAGCTGGCAAATCTGCACCAAAAATAGCACACAGCTGAGGGTTTGCCTGGGTGGTTTTTGGGGTAATTGGGATGAGAAAGGATGCAGAAACCAGCACTGGCAGAAGGTAAGCTGCAACCTTGGCTGAGCACATACTTGTTGTGGTGCATGGACAGTTGCCTCTCCATGGTAGCACTCACACAGCCCTGCTGGCGTTCATCTATAGGTGCTGCCGTGGGCTCTGAGGGGCACCCACAGCCAGGGGCTGATGCTTGGCTTCTTCTCAGCTGCAGCTCACCACCAGCCAGCTCAGCAGGGTTGTACACAAATATCCCTCTGCCTTGCAACAACCTGCAGCTGCGGGATAGGGAGGAAGACGGGGGCTGGGGAACCTCATCCTTTCTGTCCCCTCTGGGTAAATATAGGACAAGGGCCTGGCAGCTTCAGCTAAAACGCATTTTCACATTGCTTTCAGAGGCCACCATGGGCCAGATTCCGACTCTGAGGAGGGTTTTTCTGTGGTTACTGCAGGTTGGTACTGTAGCATGTTCCAGAGCAACACAGGCCAACAGCTCCCTGGCTGGCTACTGTGCCTGGAAAGGTTAATGGTGGAACGTGTGCTTGGTCTGCATGCTTCTAATAAACACCCATCCTTGAGTTTTCCTTTAAAATACTTTCCATATTTTGCCATGGCTGCTCGTACTGCTCCCTCCTGCGACAGCTCCTCACTGATGGCCGCTGTATAAATAGAGCAGCCCCTGGGTCCCGCACGCAGGCGGGCAGGTGGGAGATTTGGAAGCTTCTGTTAATAGTTTATCTCTGAATCCGCCTAATGAATTCTCCTTGTAATTACTGTGCAGGAATTGTTAGTGTATCCTGATGATTCAGAACTTTCTAACAACAACTCTGGACCAAATTATAAACTGTTTTTCTATCTTTGAGTGGAGACTTGAGAGAGGATTCCTAATTGTTCTCGTCCCCTCAGGGGCCAGAGCTGGATTATCCCACACAGGCTTCTCTGCAAACTTGTTTTTAGTCTATCGGTGGGCCCTCTGCCAGACGGAAGGGATGGGGAACTCAGTTTTCCAGATTTAAATCTCTCCCTCCACCCCTCCACTCCACTTACACCTCTAAGGAAGAGCATGGATTAGAAAGGCTTTGCCCTTATGGGGCTTTGGTTTGGGTTTGTGAAGATCTGTCCTTAAAAGCTTTGCCTTTTTCTTTTTTTATCCCCATGTAAACCTGACTCCCGGCTTTACGCTGGGAATGGGCACAAATGAAGCACTGTGTTGTGCGGAGAGCAGACATCTCCCATCTCTTTTGAAATACCTGCCTTTAAATGGCATTTCCTCTTGGAGACAATGGCTTAACGTGAAGGACAAGCAGGTGGGGACAGGTGAGGATGGTGTTTCAGGAGCTGGGTAAGGCCAGATCGCTTCTGCTGTGGTTGCTGTGATTTGGCCATGGATGAAAGAGGCTGGGTGGGCCCAAGGCTAATCCAAAATGCATCCCTGTGGGAGCAGTGGCAGGGTAACCTGGGAATCTTCATATGGCTCCTGTGCTGGTGATGCCCAGCACACCGGAAGACATGGGATGCTCCCCTCAGGACTCATCCTGGTGCTCTCCCACAGGACCCCTCCTGCACTGGGAATGACCCGTGCAGTGATGCCATGTTAGGCCAAGAGTCCCATGGCAACGGGCCCATGCCAAAGGTGGCTGGAAATTCACATGAGGCCAAGGCAGCTCTTCTCTTCCTTGTCCCCCACTTCGCTGGGGAGCCAAGAGGCCACACCACTGGCCATGCCCCATCCCGCTGGAAGCACCGACGCCTGTCTGGCTGCCGGGATACCCTGCCAGCCCCATCCCAGGCACATCCCCTGAGCCCATCAGTGGTGCGTGGGCACCATGCCATGTCCCGGGCCCAGGCGCCCTTCTCCAAACATCCCTCCCGCTGTGTGCCCACCATTCCCCCGTGGCTCCGCCACGTCCGCCCCGCGCACCCGCCCTTGCTGACGGCAGGGAAAGTAGGAGCCATGTCCTTGCGCTGACCTTCGCCTGACCTTCCAGTAACGCTCGAGAAACCCTTGGAAAGGCTTTCTCATTGTGCAGCCCCAGGGTTTCCAGGGAATTAGTCAGCAGGCTGGAATTGTGCTCTGTGTATGTGACCCCCCTCCTTTGCACCCCCCCTCCTCGCCTCTCCCATCTCTGGAGCCGGACCGGTCCAAGAGATATGTTGCCAGGGTGACAGCGAGGTGTGATGGATGGACAGAGAGTGGCTGTGGAGTGGCAGGGCCGCTGGTCAGTAACCCAGGGCTGTGTTTATAAGAAGGAAGAGGCTGTTTCCTGGAGCTAACATAATGCAGCTCTAAAAAAGGCAGGGGAAATACATCATGCGGGGAGAGCGCAGCCCTGGGAGGGGAGGGCCGCTGGGGAGCCCAGCACCAAAGCGAGCCTCCAGGTCAAGGTGCCTTTGACAGGGGCCTTTTTTATAGGCCATTTGCGTGAGAGTTCGCTGCTGTTTCTCTGCAGCCCTGACAGCAGCTCAAGGCCCAGCCGGGGCTTGGGGAGGGTCTAATCTAAACTCGCTGTTTTCCAGCCCTTCTCTTGCAGGACCCACTGATTTATTGGGAAAATAAATAATCATCACTGACTATTGTTTCGTTGCTGCACAGTGACAGTCCCCTCCCTCGGCATGGGTCTGTCCCATGTCCCACAGCAGACACTTGGAGATGCAGGGAGCTGGGGAAGGACCCTGGTCAAAGGGAGTGAGGGGCTGATTTGGCAGCCCCTGTCTGCCCCCACTTTGCTGGGCCCTAGGAAGCAGCAATGCTGATAGCCACATCCCTGCATGGGATGGGGACCTCATGGCACTCCATTTGCCTGGGCTCTGAGTTAGGACAGAGGTGACCATCTGGAAAGGCAAGGGGACATCTCCCCACTCTTCCCAAACGCCGTCCTCGGCACTTTTCCTCCCTTTAGCCACACTGCAGGTGTGTGAGCTCCTTTTGCCCGGTGATGGCATCTCCCCTGGTACGGGCTCTGCAGCCCTGCACACCTGCTGCTGTGACAACTGTTGGGGTCATCCCTGCTTGTGATGTCACCACGAGCCCTGCCGGAGGGTCTGGCCATGGGAGAAGCAGCAGCCTCCGGTGCTGGAGAGGGAGGTTCTCACTCCCCAGCCAGCAGCACGGGAGCTGAGCCCCGAGATGGGCTGAGGCACCGCTGCTCCCCCAGCCCTGCTCCTGCTCCTGGTGCTCTGCCCTCCCCTTGTGTCCATTGAGCCTAAATCATCCCGGCTGATCGGAGAACAGAGTCTCAGAAAATAGCTCCTGATTTTTCCCTGCTGGGAAAAAAAAAAAAAAAAAAAAAGAAAAAAGGAAAAATAAAAAGGAAAAAATCCAATTAAAGCATTTTGAAAAGAACACAAAAAAAAAAAAAAAGTCCAGGCTCATTTACTGTAAATTCCACCATTTTTTAGGCAGGCACAAATTGCTTCTACTACAGCTAAAAAAGTATGGAAGTTGTTGAAAATATTTTCTTCTTTCTTCAATTCCTGTTATTCCTACAGCCCTTCAGCTGCTCAGCGGTGATATTACATTTAGGGGGTTCTTTTTTTTCCCTTTTACCAGAGCGCCAAAGCTTTGAAAAGTGTCAGTGCAGGGAATAAAAGATGAGAAAAGAGGAGGAAATCTGGTGCGAATGTCAGGCTGTCTTCAAGCAGCTTCGGGGCAGGGGAGAAAAAGAAGACAAGGAAAACATGAAAACACAGTGCTTCCAAAGTTGGGACAGCTTTCTGGTTTAAGAAAATGAAAGAAAAAATTTGTTTCAAAATAACCCATTGAAAAGTTGAATGAA
Organism: Coracopsis vasa; assembly: GCA_026283785.1. NCBI lineage: Eukaryota > Metazoa > Chordata > Aves > Psittaciformes > Psittacidae > Coracopsis > Coracopsis vasa. The sequence continues at coordinate 6,309 of JANHGB010052852.1, forward strand.
AATATTTTCCATAAAATAGTTTTCAATCTCATTCTTTTTGGGTAAGAAAATATTCAGTAATTTTTATACTGAGTAAGTTTTACATTTATTTTTCACATCATTAATATAATAATGAAAATGCCAGATTTTCCTTCCCAGCAAATATCTGTGTTTGGCCGTGTCCTCACTAGAGCGGGAGGAATTTTTTACGTGAAGCCTCATTTTTGGCTTGGATTTTTGCTTTTCTCTTTTTTACTCGAGGGGGGTGTTCCGTCTTCACCATTGTTCATGCTTTCCCTGCTCTAATTCATGCAAATACTGCCACATGCGCAAATTCCTCCATGAGTTCAATATTAATCAGCAAATACTCTTTCTTGCAGCCCAGGCCGATCACTGTCTAAAAGCCACTTTCTAAATATGTATTTGATTAATATTTGTATATTTAATGTTTGCATTGTTCTAAGTGACTTTTAACATTAGGTTCTCTCACCCACTTTTGGTTCAAATCAGCACGTTCACACACACTTATGTTTGAATTTGCGCTCATCCCAGATTGTGTACAGCTGTATTTGAACAGCTTTCACAAAAACAATCTGTATTTTGGAGTTCTATTTATATTGCCTGCATATCCATCACAGCTGTAGGGGAAGGTGATCCATGCTTCTGGAAGCCCCTTATGCCGGCAGCCCAGTGCAGTGCTGCTTGTCTGGGGGGAGCTGGACCTTGAGCAGCCCCAGCCACAATGCACGGGTGTTGTGGGGCTGCTGAGCTGCAGCTCTCTAAGATGAGCCATGAGCGTGGGCTGCTCGCACTGTTTGTTACCGTTTCCATGACCAGTTCTCGTTGCATTTGCGTCACCCCCCGGTACCCCCAGACACGCGCTGCCCGACGGGAAGTGGGGCTGCTCCCGGGGGACTGGGACGGGGCCTCATCTTTCCAGTCGATGAGGACCGCCCGGCTCCTCTTCGAGCCGCCCCAGGTGGCCATGACATTTCTAAAGGACTTGTCCATGTGCCGCAGTAAGCTCATTAGTTAATTCCCTTATTACACAGCATCAACTGAAGCATGTGTGTTTGTGCCTTTCTCCCCAGCTTTCCTCATTACTCCCTTCTCTTTGTTTCAGCTAACCAGGCGGGTTTTCCAAAGCCCCCTTGGCCCAGCCGTTTGTGGTGCGCACTCATCCCTCCCTCGATGATCTTGGGGTACCCACAGCGAGAGGGGCTGCTGAGGGCTGGGGCTGCAGCAGGCAGGACTCTACTTGCCCAGCAGTACAGCACAGAGCTTTCACCTCCACTAAAGTGGCTTTTCGGGCCCGTTCACATTTCCATGTCAATCTCGAAGCCCAGCCTGTTGAACACACTGAGGGTTTGATTCAGACAAAGTGAGGCACATGGAGGTTCCCAGGAATGAGGATTTGGTGTGAAGGTGCTGTGGTGCGATGCTGGGTCTATCTAGGGTCACTCTGTGTTTTTAGGTGGTCAATGGGCATCTCTTTGTAGAGAGACACCGAGTCCCTGACACCAAGCCCAGCAGATAGAGCCAGGGGTCAAAGCCTGCAAGGCCAAGCCTTTCACCCTCAAACATGGGGAGCCTGTGGGCCCTCCTCCCTCACCGCCTGCTCTGGGAGAAGTCCGGTCACAACCCCTGCCTGGGGAAGAGGGACGGAGCAGACATCCCACCCTCTTCCTTCTGGGGGGCCACATGCTGCAAAATCCACCTCACGCCGGCGCTTTCCGGCTCTCTGTGAGAATGTACAGTTTGTGGCTCCTTCATTGACTTTGAAGAATGTGCCTTTATTCACAATGTTATTTCCTTTAATCACTGTGAGGTTGCAGGAAATCTTCTTGGAAAATTATTTCAGATTGGCTGGAATCACTGTACTGTCGCAGGGATGGAAAACTCACTTGAACTTGTTTTCATTTTACCCTAAAAAGTCACTGTCCCCAGAAGGTTCAGATGAATTTGGATAAACATGTGAGTTCCGAGGGTTTAGTTGTTGTTGAGCAGTTGTGTCCTCTCCCCTCATTTTTTTTCCCCAAATGAACCTCTGTGGCTTTCCAAGTTCCTGAGCTTTACTCAAGTCCAGGGGTGCAGAACTGAAGGAAAAAATGGCCACTGGGATAAACAGATAGGAGACAGGCAAATACATCATTAAGGGACACGACATGTGAGTAGAGATAATGAACTCTCTGTTCTACTAAGGTGACAGCTTTGGCCATCAGCTAAGAGCCAAACCAACTGAGTTTCTTTCTACTTGAGGATTCCTGTGATGGCTGACACAGGAAAAACAAGATGTGCTAAAACCTGACTTTCATGGGAGTTTAGTCCCATTGCCACATGAACCACAGAATCACAGAATGGTTGGGGTTGGAAGGGACCTCTGGAGATCATCTCTGGAGATCAAAATTCCCCCCCGAAGCAGGTTCACCTGAAGCAGGTTGCACAAGATCATATTCAGGTGGGTTTTGACTATCTCCAGAGGAAGACTCCACAACCTCTCTGGGCACCCTGTTCCAATGCTCTGACATCCTCAAAGTAAAGAAATTCTTCCTTATATTCAGATGGAACTTTCTGCACTTCAGTTTGTACCTGCTGCCCCTTATCCTGTCACTGGGCACCACTGAAAAGAGTCTGGCCCCATCCTCTTGACACCCACCCTTAAGATATTTGTATGTGTAGATAATAGCTCAGTCCTCTCAAGGCTAAACAGGCCCACCCCTTTCATCCTTTCCTTGTAAGAGAGATGCTCCAGACTCCTGATCATCTTTGTAGCCCTCTGCTGGACCCCCTCCAGTAGTTCCTTGTGCTTTTTCAACTGAGGAGCCCAGAACTGGACACAGTACTCCAGATGTGGCCTCACCAGGGCAGAGTACAGGGGAACGATAACGTCCTTGACCTGCTGGCCACACGCTTCCTAATGCAGCCCAGGATACCATTGGCCTTCTTGGCCTCAAGGACACATTGCTGGCTCATGGACAGGTCCTTCTCTGCAGAGCTGCTTTCCAGCAGGTCAATCCCCAACCTGTACTGGTGCATGGGGTTATTCCATGCACCCCAAGTGCAGGACCCTGCACTTGCCTTTGCTGAACTTCATCAGGTTCCTCTCTACCCATCTCTCCAGCCTGTCCAGGTCTCACTGAATGGCAGTGCAGCCTTATGGTGTATCAGTCACTCCTCAGACTTTTGTATCACCAGCAAACTTTCTGAGCATGCACTCTGTCCCTTCATTCAAGTCACTGATGAGTAAACTGAACAATTCTTGTGAGCAATGGAGAAATGTGGTCTGGGTGAATGTGTGGCTACATGAGAGCACAGCTGGCTGGGAAACTATTGAAATGCGGTTATCAATGCTCAGCTGTCAGACAGGGCCTTGGTCTAGGGCTGGTCATTGCTTTCCTCAGTGATTTTTACCTGCAGCACCAGTCTGGTAGGGTCTGCAAGAGTGCTTTTATTGAGAAATTGGAGAAATCTGAAACAAACCTGTTGATAGGAACAAATATAAAGCTTTTCTATGAGTCACGAACACTGGCTGGGGGATGAACAAAGTTGCTCTGTGGGAAAGTAGCTGAAGGACAGTGAGTCCCGCAGGGAGTGTGAGCCAGCAGCAGCCCAAGTGAGAAGAGCAAAATCAGTCCAGGACGTACAAACAAGGTGTTTGGAAGACACCTGATCTGCTCCTGCTGCACTTAGGAAGTGTTAGCCTGAGTGCTGGGTCCCACTTGGGGCCCAGAGTTTCAAGTTGCGGTTGTTAGAGGAAGCCCAGGGAAGAGCGAGATCAGAAATACAGAAAACATGACATACTGGAGGAGGCTGAAGGACCAGGGTAGCTGACTATCAAGACAAAAAGACTGCAGGGAAATAAGATAAAAGTCTTTAAATGCATAAAGCCCTGCTACAAAGCATGAGATAATGGGCTATTCCTTGTTTTCAGGGTGGGTAGAAGAAGAAGCCATAGGCTCACCCTGCAATAACTGCGGTAAAAGAGATTAAAACTTGTTTTTCCTGGGAGCCGTCTTCACCACTAGAGGCTTCTTTTAGGAAGAGTTTAGACAAAAGCTCCACCAGGAAGTGTTTGCCTGGTTTGGGGGAGGCAGACAGGCTGGGTGACCTTTCAAGGGCCTTCCAGGCTTATTTTTTATGATCCTGTGAATACGGATACTAAAAAAAGAGAAGATCATTTTGCCTCTGGCCAGTCTATTCGGGACTGGTCCTTGTCAGGTATGTTTTGTTTCAGCTGTGAATGCTGTCCAGGTTTCCATCATATCCATCAGAGCTTTTTTATTTGTTATTTACTCCTAAGATATTTTTTTCCCTATCCCATTTTCCCCTGTTTCTGTACATCCCTGTGGTCCTCATTTCCCCAGAATGGTCTTATGCCTTGTGTGGTCCCCCCAGGCCCTGCACAGAGAGACCCTTCTCTTCCCCACCTGATGGACCTTGGGATCCAAGAGCAGACCCCATCTTGCTCATGAATTGGGCTGGTGACAGACTCCTGGTGTCGCAAGCTCTTGTCTCTCTCGTGGTCTCGCTCCTATCGCAAGGCTCCTGCGGGTCGTCCGTGGGCCGGGTGTTTTTCTGTTTCTAAAACAGGACTAACAACTGTCGTCCCCCTCCGCCTGTGGGTTCGCAGATGTCGACTGCTCACTGTTTACGCTGAGTTTGTGCAATGGGAATTTTTCTGTGTGTATTAGTAACATGATGTATTTTTACTCACAATGTTTAAGATCAGAGTTAGATCATCTATGCTGATCTCCCCGACTGCCTCGTCTTGTTACTCTTTCTGGATCCGGATAACTTGGGGCTTCAGTAATGCACGAAAGTATCTGGTTTGGAGGAGCGAGGAAGCTCATGGTTTGGTCTTACTTAATCGCTGATGGTTAAACCACCGGCTAATCAGCATTGCTCAGAAAATGTATGTCGCATTTTGTATGCAGGTTTGTCTGGCTTTTAATTTCCAGCCATTGATTCTTGTTCTGCCTTTTTTGGCTGGAATAAAAACGCTTTAGCACACGGCATTTTCTTACTATGAGAGTACTTGTGCATAGCAGTCAAATTTCTTAAGCTTTTTTAAGAAGAAAACAGGTTGAGCTTGATTCTGTCACTGTGGGGTGCGTTCTTCTGCACTTGTATCTTTTCTGTGGCTCTCCTCTGCACCCTCTCTCATTTCACAGGATAATTTTGGCCTCGGGAGCTCTGGCGGTACAGCCCGCTGGTCGGGCCTCCATCTCTCAGATTTTTGCAGTGTCTGAAGATGCAGATCCCACTGCCCTGCTGAGCCCCTGTGCCAGTGCTCAGGTTTTAACCCAACTTGTGTGACCCCCTTCCAGCCCACACCTCCCCTGTCTGGCTGCAAGGATGCTATGGAAGATATTAAAAACAGGGGCAAGGGGTTGGGGAGGAATCACATCTACAACTCTCCTTTCATCTGCCTATATTTAAAGAGGGGCACCAGCCTAGTCACAGTATCTCAGGGCTGGCACCCCATCCCCTACTGCGTAAGATACTGCCTCATAGCTCCTGTTTGCTGTCCTCCCTGCTCTGACACCCAGAACCTCATTCACCATGTGGTCCTAGCATTGAGATCACCTCCAGCTGCTCATCCCCAGGACCCCACACCAACCCCCGGCACATCCAACTTGGCATTTGGCTCAGTCAAAACCCATGAGCGGGTGCGGGTGACACCATTCCCTCTATCGCATGCTGGGCTGCAGCTGAAGTTGGCAGTAGTGAGTTGATGCTGACGCCCAGCTCGCCTGTACCTGTGCTGGGTACCCAGAGTCCAGCACTGAACTTTCTTGACACCCTTTTAGTACCACCTCTCTGTTGAGAACAACTTCTGGAGACCGGTCAGGATGTAGGTAATATGTGGGCAATCAGCACTGATTAGGACAAATACATAACTGAAATATTGTAAAGTACCTTGTAGGTACCCAAGGGTCTGATACCTTCAGCCTCACTGCTCCCTGTTGCTCTGAAGACATTGCTTTTGGTCCTACAGGCAGTTTGAGCCCCTGCTTGAATCTCACAATCAAACTTGTTTGATTCCTATTTTCAAGCAAGATTTGGAAGATCCAATGAAGAGAGCTACGGACTAATAATATCTTCACCATATATGGTGCATTTCACCCTTGGCTGTGAGTGTGTGTTACCCTGCATACCGCATGCAGCCAGCTGCTCTCAGTGACCACGTGTTATCCAGCCCAGCACTGCTGCAATGCTGCAGAGACCCATGGCTCAGGCACAAAATCAGGTTCTCTTTTGGCCAGGCCTCTGCTTCTCCTTCCATGCAACATCAACGCTGGACGGGTTTGACCTGTGCAGTGCAGATGACTGCTAGTGCTTACGTGTGCTTTAATAGTGTAGCATTTCAAAGGGCTGGTTGCAAGGAGGTGCATGCTCATTTCCTGTACGTCTGGCCAAAAATCAGATACTTGAGAGCACCAGAGAACCCTACAGTTTTGCAGAACATGCCATTTTGATGCTCACAAAAGACAAAGCATTGCGAAAACCTGGGGAACAGTGTGGAAGGTGCCAGCATTATTTTTCTGCTCCTGGCTTCACTCAGATTTATTTCTCATTCTGCCCCTCCATGACCATCCAGCTGGCTTGGTCCTGCACCGCACAGGTCCCAGCCCTGTGAGGGATAGTAGTGGGATGTGCCCCAGCTGGGATGGGAGCTCAGGTTAAGAGCAATGTGCTGGTGACTCAGAGGTGGCCAAGGTGTGAGGGATTGCACCAGTGCTGATGCATGTGATGCATGCCATGCTGGGGGAGTACAGGTGACCAGCTTCAGTCTCAGGTATGTGCCCAGCTGCCAGCTATGCCATCAGGAGCACGATTTTGTGCAGGTCAGCCTCTCAAACCTGCCCAAACGTGCTGCTAGCTCTTTAATGGACCAGCAGAAGGACAGACACAGTGCTTCCAGGTCTCCTCTCATGACATCCGCTGGGTCCCCTTCCTGCACTGATCTTGTCCTTCTATCCAAAACAGTTATGGAGGGCTTGTTGTTTTTGGCACAGTCCTTTATTTACAAATCCCATCCTGCTTATAGCTCATAGTTTCATTATCCTCTAGATGTTTACAGATCTCCTTTTCTTAATATTTGTGCCATTATTTTACTAGGGACACGGGTGAGACTTTCCAGACAGTAATTGTCTGGCTCATCCTCTCCCCCACCAGCCCTGTCTGCAGAAGTGCACATCTCCCTGCTGGCTCTGCCTGCATGGGGTGCCCGGTGGAACAGGGACAGGCAGGACTGTGTGCAGCAGCTGCCCCGTTGCACCCAATGCACACACTGTGTGTGCACCCCGCAGCCCCTTGTTGGTGTACCTGTGTCACTGATGTCCTCCCAAAGCCCCACACTCCTGATGGACACTTCCCATGTCTCCTTTCCTCTGCACCACTGTGCTCCCCATTCCCAGGTTCAGGGCACGAGTTCACATCCCTGGCTGGGGGCCTGGCTCCTCAGCAGGCTTCTGGCTGGCTGGGGACTGTGTCCTGGAAAGGCAGACGGTGGCAAAGCCGGTGCTGGGATTTTGGGGTTATTAGCATGGTGCAGACGTGGGTCGGTGGCTTATGCTGTTCATTGCTCTGATGCTGGTCCCTGCCCCTGGGCTGTCTGTCACAGGGGCTTGTTTAACCTTCTTTGCCACAATATCTCCCAGTCTTTAATCTGTTTATCCTCATAACCCTGCTATGAGGTGAAGGATAGTTATCCTCATTTCAGAGGTAGGGAACTGAAGGGATTCTTTTCAAATGTAGATCAGTGTTTAATGATGCAGAGATAAAGATTTTAAAAACAGGCCTGAGACAACAGGGATATGGTGTGTAACTGAGCTCGGTGTTTCTGCAAATCCCATTAAGCACCTCTGCCTTTTTCAGCTGGTGCTAACTCAGGGCAGAACTGGCACAAGGACCCATGGAGGTGCCAGGTGGGCTTCAGCCTCCCAGCGTCCTCGGTTGCATTTAGAGCTGAAACCTAATGTTTGTTTGTGCTGCAAGTGTGGGTATAAAAGTGTAAGGTCGAGAATACAAGGGGGTGCTTGTGCAGCATCCCTCTGGCCACGCAATACAGGCAGCACCAAGACCACTGCACCGCTGGATGGGAGAGCAATCACAGCAAGCTCTTGCTGCTGCCACTGCTTGGGCAACGGAAATCTGCAGTAGATGCCCTTAAAAAACCCAAGCTGTGGTTTCTGTGCAACGATCCCAACCAGAGGTGTCACTGGCTGCCACGCAGGCCCTTCCCAGCAGCTGGCCGGTGGGGTTTGGTGCAGGTCTCCCTGCTGCCCCAGGCAATTGTTGCTGTGCTTGTGGGAATGCGGTGGCTCAGGCTGTGCGGAGGTCAGTGCCTTTGTCTTGCTGCGGGGAGTTTATCTCTGCGGATCTTGCCTGCTTTCCTGGGTCAGGCTTTACCCCCGCTGTTATCAGCAAATGCAGGAACAGCCCGGTCCAGAGACGGCTGCATAGGAACCTCTCGACCCCCTTGCAGGGGGAGGCAGCGCCCTCACATCTCTCCCACGATAATGGGCACAGGCTAGACCAGAGACTGAGGGCTGGGGATGGGACATGCCCTGTCCTGTGCTTGCTGTTTCCCCTGCACTACCTCGGCAGCACCATTCCCATGCACCACAACGGTGCATGCAGCAGCGCAGCAGCATGCCGGGAGCAGCCCCATGCTTGCAGCATGCCTGTGTGTTTTGCAATGGTGGCTGCAAGCAGCAGTGAAGGAGGAGGCAGCAGAGCTGGTGGGACCCTTTCTGCTCTCACCTCCCATTGGGTCCTCCATCCTAAACACAGAGGGGACAGATCCCCAGTGGCAGCACCAGCGGCACCAATTCCTCCTTCTCTGTTGGTCTGCTCCATCCCAGTGCAGCCTCCCCTTTCCCAGCAGTTCCATCCGGACCCATCCAGCTGTCTTCACAAACCCAAACCATTAGCATTTCCTGCTCAAACATTTCCAATAAATAAATGGAGACATCATGCCACAAGCCCGCAAGTGACCCAGAGGCGGGTCTGAGGCCAGGATGGACACGACCACCCAGCACCCGACCCCCTGGCTGGGCGCCAGCCCTGCCTTTGTTTGAATTCCCGGGTGAGTAAGCACTCGGCTGACGCCAGCCAAAACGCTGTAAGAAATTATATTTTATATTAAATAAATTGTTTTCAGTAAATCTGTTCCTACACCAAAGTCCAGAAGCTACCCGCAGCACCGGGCTCCCTGCAAGGGAGATGGAGTCCTCTTTCCTGGCCCCATCCTGGCTATGCTGGGCACACACCCTGCCCAGAGGGGTCCAGCTGGGACTGGCTGTGCTGCAGATGCCTCCTTCCGACTGGGACATGTCGGGTGTCTCTGTCCTGAGGCATGAACCAGGCTCACTGGTGAGGGATGAAAGGCTTGGGCAGGGGGTTTGCTGCCGCTGGGAGCTGAAGCTATTTCCCCACATCAGACCTCCCAAAACCAGCTTCTGTGGCTGTGTAAAAGTCCATGCCTTGACATAGCAATGCCTGTCCAGCCCCATGGGGCTGGGGGTGCTTGGGGACTGACAGTCCAGTCTTTCCTCCATCGATCCTCTGCACCCTTGGCAGACTATCTTCAATGCACCAGAGTACCCGGTGTCAGCGCCTGGGGAGGTCATGGTCCATGGTCTGGTCTCCTTGCATCTGCCAGCCTTTGCTGAAGCAAAAGGAAAAATTAAGGGAAAGCAGGTCTCTGAAACACCTTTTTACCAGCCCCAGTGCCTCAATACATGGCAAGCACCATGATCAGCCCATCCCTTGCCCCAGTCAGGGCCAGCAGTCCTCTGGGTGCCTGTGCTCTTCCTGGATGCCTGAGGATGCAGAGGAGGTCAGCATGGCCATGAGGTAGGTCCTGAGTGGTACATGGACTGGCCTGGGACTGGAGGGACACCAGGACTGATGTGCAAAATGGGTTTCAACAGAGAAACGGTGAATCCCTGGCTGTGCCCAGGCAACAGCAGTGGCAGGAGAAGTTTGAGCCTGACTGGGTTGGTGGATATGCTCTTTTGGGATGCACATGCTTTGTCCTCACTGCTCTCAGTTGCTCTCTGGCTTTCAGCTGTAGGCAAAGAAGATGGATTTGGAGCTAACCAAGCTCCGTCATGGTGGCAATTAGGAAAAATACCAGGAATATAGCTCCCAGTGATTTTTTTTTTTTAACTATGTTGTCCTGAAGTCAAAACCTCCCGCAGGAATATAATGTTTAAAGGCACAATTTTGCTGTTGAAATTTTCTGAAGCATTTAAAGAGGTTGAAATGTTCTTTGAAAGAGAAGATGTAAATATTCCACTCTGGAAGTCTTCAGTCAGTGGGATGTTATGCTTTGGCATTATAAGACTTCAGAAACTGAAAAACAGTGGAACCACATTTGAAATGATTTGTTTTATGGAGAAACTATATGGTATTTTCTAATTTTGAATTACTTCTTTAGGGCTTCTGCTTTGCTCAAGGGAAACCCCTGTTGCTCCCACCTATAGAAGCTGAGAGAGGAGGTGGGCTGATGGAACAGGAAACCACCATGGGCACAGTGCAGAAGCGAGTGGCTACCGAACACCCCTGTGTTTATCTGCAGCTCAGCAGAGCAGGAACTGATTTTGTTTGGTGCTGGTGGGTGAAATTCGTGGGGACACCCATGGGGCTGTGCATGGGCACTGCCCATCACCAGCCATGCTGGGGTTTGAGCTGCTGCCGGTGTCCCGGTGCAGCAGGAACACAGCAGCGGGGGCCCCTTATCAACCCCTGACGGTGCCCCTCGGCAGGACCTGCGGCCCCGGCTGCCACCAGGGCTCGGTGCCTTCAGCACTTGCAGGCGCTGACAGACGGACCCGGCGAGGGGCTGGTGGGGGCCGGAAACTCCTGATCCCTCTTTATCTGCCCCTCGCCCTGCTCTCTCATCTCCCCGTCACGCTCTCTGTCTCGCCTGGTATCTCATGCTCCTATTCCTGTGCCTCCCCGGCTGCTGGGGACGGCCCATCCTTCGCAGCACCCTGCGGCCAGGCAGTGGCCCCGGGCTTCCCTATCCCAGCTGCACTGTGGGGTCCCGGACCTCTCACCCAGGGATCTGCTGGGCTTGCTGCCTGCAAGAAGCAAGGGGAGGCACCTCAGGTGCTGGGTCTGCAGGAAGAGCATCAGCCACAGCAGCAGGCAGGTATCTGGGATGGGGCTCTGCTGCTGTAATTCATCGCAGGTTGGAGTGGGAGGAAAGGATCAGGCCCAGCTTGGCATCATCCTGTGCACTGAGGAAGTCAAGGAGGCTTGCTGCTGTCTTCTCCAAATATGCCAGCTGCTCCCGGGTCAAAGTCCAGCTGGATACCACCTAAAAAACGACCACAAGCCCTTCACGTGTCTCTCATGGCATCCCTGATCCCCATTACTCCATTGCAAATCCGCTGCCCCAGATGGGCAGGGTGGCAGCGAGGGGGTCAGGATCCACAGTTAATGTAGCTGCCCCTAAACGCACTGCCAGAGATCAGCTAATCTGATAATTACAGCTACAAAAGCCATTTAGACAAACCATGACCTGACCCCGGGAGCTTGGAATGAAAACATTTTACCCTCCTCTGTCTGGATCCTGCACTGAGAAAACATCTGTATTTGGAAGATGGCTGGGAAAACAATACCCACTGGAAATAGCCACAGCTCTGCTCCCTGCCTGTATGCTGCCTGAGATGGGCAGCACTCCGGGCAAGGCAGCCTAAACCCTCACATTGGTGCTGGAATGGAAGGTGCCCCAGCGCTGGGCAGGGCTTTTTGTCAAGGAAGAGGATGAGGCAGAAGCCAGATGTACAAGGGTGGATCTTGTGAGGAAGAGAGAAAGGTATGGGGTGAGTGGAGCACACCTGCACCCTCCCAGAAAGGTTTTTCCCAATCCCATGTGAGGCTCAATGGTGTGGGGAGGGCAGCACCCGGTCTCCAGTGGCCCCACATCCCTGCGGCAGTCTGAGCTGGCTTCCAAGCCCCCCTGCCACTGGCTGCCAGGAGGGGCTGCGTGTGGGGGGCCATGCATGTGTGTGGTGTGGCAGTGCATGCCCGGGAGTGCTCTTTGCTCCAGGTAAAGTGTGCAAGCCTTTTTGTTGAGTGGCAGGTCATTGTTGGCTGTCAGTCAGAGGCAGGAGATGAAGGGAGGGATGCCTCAGGGCTGGCTCCCATGTTTCTTCTGCTTTTACATACATTTTGGTGGCACCCTTTGTGTAGGCTGTGGAGATGAAAGCTCAGGGCCAGAGGGACCTCGCTAACACACAGCCACCCAGCTCGGGGGCCTGGCGGCCTGCTGCTTCGTGCCTGTCTGTCTTGTTCCCGCAACTGTTCCCAGTGGAGCCCCACTGCGCCGCCAAGGGCAGGGGACACCAGCGGGCTGGGGGCAGCCAGGCACACCAGCAGGTAACTCCTGCTGGGTCAGCGACCACGGCCTCATAGGCACAGGCAGCGGCACAGACGGTCTGCACCGGCCCGGCAGCGCAGAGCTCATGCTGCCCAGGAGCCTATGAGGAAGGCAGTACTGATATGGGGAAGCTGCATTTTATCCTGCAACCAGCACTGCTCAGCCTGCTCTGGCAGTCCCAAACAGCACCTGGGTGCAGCCAGCTTGGCAGGCAGCACCCCTGCGCCTTTGTAACTTCCCTGCTCTGCACTGGGAAAAGGCTTGGCCATGTCCCCAAATATCCCAGTGCTCTTTGAAGAGTGGTAGGATTAGAAATCGGTAAGTGCAGTGAGAGCCTGCCAGTCTGGGGACCCCCCAGCACTTCTATTTGCTCCAGAAACAGGACGCACTAAGCAGCATTGGTTGGATTTTCCCATTGCAGCATCTCACTACTGCAGTGCTTTACTTCTTGTGAGCAGAAAAAGTGACTCACCCTGTGGTGGGCTACCCCCATTTACCTCTGATGTCTATGGTCTCATCAGCTGCTTCCCTGCTCAGCCCTGCAGCATTTCTCACTTAGCATCATCCACAGACTTCAAGAAACCCAAGTACTCATCATACAGTTGGAGTTAGAGTTAAGGTTAGGGTTAGCGTTAAGGGTTGGGTTAGAATTAAGGGTAGGGCTCAGAGATGCCCTCACAGCACCTTGACAAGGTAGAGCGTTTGCAGGGGTCCACAGCTATTGTGGAGAGCAGACCAGAACCCTTTCTGGGTTTCCATGCAGCCTTTCGTCAAGGTCCAATAGAGATTTTATCTGAGCTGGGCTAAAAACCTCACCAGGGCTTTGGTCTAGCACTACTGTCTTGCTCCTCTGCCTTTCCCATTACACTGTTTTCTTGGAAGGCAAAAGCATCGGCATGCTGCAGTGCCGCCGGGCAGCTCTGCCTTTTCCCTGCTCTCATGCTAAGCAGAAAGTGCACTGGGCAGTTCTTCCAGGTGCTGCCCGGAGCTGGGGAAGGGAGGGCTGTGTCCCCGGGCTCCCTCTCAGGCAGCCGGGCTGTGGAGCCACTTTCGGCTGGGAGGGGGGCGAGGAACCAAACTGGTTTTCAGAGGGATCTTGGCTGGGTTAACAAAGGGAGTGTATGACACAGGTTGTCTGCAAAAGCTTTTGGGGACAGCATGGCCTGTGGTTTATGTCACGAGGGGCAGAGGGAGGGCTGTCGCGCTGCCGGGGCTGTTATTCGCGACGACCTTCCCGTTTCCCTGGAAGCCTTTCCCAGATGCTGCAGGATCGAGGGCGGATTCCCACAAACTTCAAAAGCCGCCCGAGGCAGGCGGCGGATCCTAACGGAGCCGGTCACGCAGCGACCCCTTCCCCGGGGACACGTGGGGGCACCCGCGGGTGGGATGCTCGGGCAGCCCTGGGCCACCTCCTGCCTGTCCCGTCCTGTCCGGGGCCGGTGGCGCCTTGCGGTGCAGCTCGTCAGGAAGCTGTCATTAAAGAAAATACTATTCTT
>JANHGB010052853.1:0-27866 GCA_026283785.1 Coracopsis vasa
ATATAAGGAAGAAGTTCTTTACTGTGAGGGTGGTGAGGCACTGGAATGGGTTGCCCAGGGAAGTTGTGAATGCTCCCATCCCTGACGGTGTTCAAGGCCAGGTTGGACAGAGCCTTGGCTGACATGGTTTAGTGGGAGGTGTCCCTGCCCATGGCAGGGGGATTGGGACTGGATGAGCTTAAGGTCTTTCCAACTGTAACTATTCTAAGATTCTATAATTGTACGTGATTGCCTGAGGTTCTGTCCAAATACTGGCGAAGTCAACTGTAGCACAGCTCAGCCCTCTGTGTACTGGCTTGAAGTCACTCTTGCAAGTACTAACATTTGTTTCCCATTTTCTAGGCCGGTTTTGCTTTCCCTTTGTCAAGCAGAATTTCCAGAAGGGATACCCTAGTGCTGTTCATGTCATGTGTGGCTTCAGGAGCAAATGTGTGCCTCTCACTTTGATGGTCACTTAACATTCTTTTGTAATCCAAAGTGTTCATTTGAAGGAGACGGTAAAAGCATTTGGGATTTAAACCTGAACCTTAAGAATAAATCCTGTGTAAACACCATCTTTAATACCCTGACAAAATACAGTCTTAATGCTTTTTCTGCAGTTCTAGCTCCAATCTGCTCTGATACTAAAGGGCATAAATTTTGAAATGGGGATCTTTGTTTCTTCTTATTGTGAGAACAGATTGAGTACAACTTCCCTGTGCTTTTGAGATAGATAAATATGTCTTTATTTAAGTCAAATGCGTTTTAGTAACAATCACAGCTATAACAAAAAGGACCAAATTGAGTTAGTGTTGAACATTTGGGTTTGATATATTGGAACAAATGTTAGTTTAAGCTTTATCCAGAGCTAGGGATTCCTGGGGAGGCTGATATTCTTAATGGTTTACCTTATTATCTACTGCAAAAAGGATGCTGTATTGCAGTGTCGAATCATTGTTACACGCATTATAAAGGAATAACAGAGATGTTCAGGATTTATCAGCAGTCTCAGACTCCAACTTTCATTGTTGGGCTTTCTGCCTTTACTCTTAAAGCTCCAGCCAAGATCTTCTTCAGAATCCTCTACCTTTCTTGGCTTTAGAGGAAAACTTTCCTCACTTTAACCGTAGTGATACAGAAGGAAACCTGTGGTCAAAATGATAGATTGCTAAACTACAGGAATAATAAAGAGGAGCCAAGAAAGCTCTGTGGTACCATGAGTTTTCTTTGGCTTTGCTGAAGCATTCTATCAGTGATCTTTCTGATCCATAGAAATATTGGTTGGTCTCCAATTTCTTCTTCCCCTGGGCTATTTTTGGTTGTTATTGCCACACATGATTCACTCTTGCATCTGCTACAGCCCCTATCCCAGGCAAGTAGTGTGTCCTCTGCTAGCAGGCTTTTACAATGGAAAGATACTAGAATAAACTTTCTATGAGTTTTTTTTCATTCTCACTATTGAAGAGAACTTAAAACCTCCAAAATCAGCATGAAGCATGTTTCAATATCTGGCACTTTTCATCGTGTTGTATCAACAAATTTAATACAGCTTTAAGTATGTGGTTGATGGAGAAAATAGTTCCCTTCCTCCCAACAGCATCACTACGATGCTATTGTTATGGGGACTCATTGCTAGCTGGTTGAAGCTCAGGAAGTGCACCCGAGTTGAGGGTACATTCCTTTGGCATTTGTGCATACATTGTGCATACAGCTCTGAAAAAAAATGGCAAATGCTGAAGTTTCTATAATCTAATTTGTTATTTTAACATAGCTTCATGTTACACTTGTCTGTTTATGTAAGGTTTGGGGTTGTGTGCCTGGAAGAGATCTGGAATACATACACACATATACACACACACACACTCTCAAAATGCTGGGTTGTCTCCTAAACCCTTTATTTATATCTGACACATGCAATTAATCTCTCCCTATCTCTAATCACTTTTGCTATTACATTCATTGGAGTGATTTGTATCCTATCTCTGTCACTGCTCTGTAATTGATATGTGAAGATAAGAGATTCTTAGAGGACACAAAGAAGGAAAAGAGAAAATTGAATTTACCTTGCAATCACTTTATAAAATGTGACATACATCAATTATACATGCCAGCCAGGAAATGCCATCCTGAGCAAACTGCAGTGATTTGTTGGAAGACCAACATAAGAGAAATGCCAGGAAACTTTTCTGGTCAGAAAAGCATTGCTCAATCTCACTGCTTCCCCTGCAGGGTTTTAAACACTACTTCAGCTTTCACAAAGAAAGTATAGTTTTTGATCAGTGTTTTTCTTCAGTCGTGTACTAATACACTAGAATGGAGTAAGGTGAAAGGGAACTGCTGAAATAAACGTTGTTTTGATCAGATGTAAAACGATGATGCTGGTTACTCAACATTGAATCATCTTTCATGGGCAAAAATGGTAAACCTGACGGTCCAATTCCAACTTCACTGCATTCTGACATGAAAATGTTGCTGCTTGGTTTCTCTTTCCTATTTCATTGCACTGAGAAGTGAACCAGTTTTCTCACTCTTGTTATAAATACTTAATACTCATGTTTAATTCTGATTGTTGGTGTGAGACAGGTTCCTGTCTCTACTTTTAAGTAGTACTTTGAGAGCTTTAAAAAGCTCTTTAGTATGTACAGGTAATATTATAAAAATTAACATCTGCTATAGAGATAAATCACATCGTAGCAGTAATAGAAGAAATAAACCTCAGCAGGCTGAAATCAAGCACCATCCTATGCTGGCCACTTGCTGGGACTGCAGGAGTGGTGAACAGCCTTTTTCCCTGGAAATGTGTATTTCTTTCTCCTGTTCACCCAAGGTAAATCACACTTTCTAAAAGCTTCCAGAGGAGACACAAGCACAGTGATCTGTAGGCATTTGGGAAGTGCTTTGTGTTTCAGTTCACGTGAGTAGCATGATTCTGAAGCTGTAAAAGGAAGAGCTACTAGAGACTCACATATCAATTTACCTCTATTGAACGTCACCTTTTGATCTCTTGAGCCCTGTTTTGCTGTGACGTACTGCTGGAGTATTCTAAGGAGCTGGCTTGAAATCTTTTCCTTTGTTCCCCATCTTTACCCAGTTGGATGTATTTTTAGTGATAGAAGCAGGACTCGCTATTCAGTTTAGAAAATAGGTAATTTAGGAGCTGTTTGATCATGCTCTTTAAATTGTCATTGTATCAGGCAAGCTTGAACTGCCTTATAAACAATATACATAAGGAATAATAAATATGCTCAAAACAAATGTTTAATAGAATAACTTTGGCACTTCCTCCGTTACTGCAAAAACCTGAACGTATCCTAAAGATTGTATTACACATGCTAAATGTCTGCATGGCAGAACTGCCTCCCCAGCATATTTACAAAAGCCAATTTTCATCTCAAGCTTTCCCAAAGACATTATTGCTTCAGGGTTGTCATTTTTAAAGCTCTTCATATTAAAGATGGTTTTAATTTCTTCTCAATATGTGTCACAGAACTGGGAAATGGAATGAGGATGGAAACCCCTCATGTGTCTGTCTCATGATTCTGCCAGACAGGTTTGATTTGCCTAATGCTGAAAGTGGAGACAGTAGACTGTGTGTGAACAGTGATTGCAGCTACCACCTAACCACTGGGGAGTCAGGGCATGCAAGATTCAAGGTTATCCAGAAAGCTTTACATGTTATCCTTTCCATAGACACACGATGGTAAGGTATTAGATTTGGTTGTTCAGTAGGCAAGATGAAAGTTAGTTATTT
The DNA here is from genome assembly GCA_026283785.1 of Coracopsis vasa. Classification (NCBI taxonomy): domain Eukaryota; kingdom Metazoa; phylum Chordata; class Aves; order Psittaciformes; family Psittacidae; genus Coracopsis; species Coracopsis vasa. The sequence goes on from JANHGB010052853.1 coordinate 3,731, forward strand.
ATGCACTGCCCGACTGGGGTTTGGGTTGTTTTTTAAATCAGATAACCAATTTTTGCCCAAATTTGAACAACAAAGTAGTATTGGAAATCTTTTTAGGGTTTAGGAAGGACTTGCAGAGAATTTAGAAGTAATATTGAATAATTGGAACTTCCTACCCTGTTTGTAGCAGGAAGAGAAACTCGAGCTTGACTGCAACCTGGGTCGCTTCACCTGATGTATGTAAAAGCTGCATCGATTTCTTGTCCACTTGGTTGTACCCTGGGAGCTGTAAATTGCCAGTCCAGGACGTTCGTTATCCCTTGGTTTTGTACTGCTCAGTTTCACGTATTGTCATTTGCCTCCGGGGAGCGGTTCAACATCAGAGTAGTCCAAGTTCTGATTCCCCCCACTCCCCTGCAGACTGTGCTGTAAGGTGATAGAAATGTTGATTTCTTTTCATGTGCAAACTATTGTCTCCACTTTTAAACCCCTTAAAAATAATCCATAATCCCAAACTCTGCCTTTTTATGGTGGATAAATCAGTTCAGCTGCAACTCGTATAATCTGGGAGAATATTGCTGTTAAACAGTGTATTTCTAAAGGACTGCAAGCTTTGTGAGATAAAAATGAAGGAACACCACGGCCAGGAAGGTGAACACAATGTCCTGGTCTCTAAGGCCCTGTTTCTGCAGACTTGCTATTACATTTGTCCAGCTATGTTTGCTGTTAAATATGTTTGCAGGCTGAGAATGGGAAACTTACTGCTGTTGTGTGGGAGGGCAACACTGCAGTGAACAGTGCATTGCATGAAGAAGGAAAGAGAAGTTGTGCTTGGTGGTTCTCTTTATTCCCCACTTATTATGCATTAAGGAGGGATAAAATGAAAAGCTTGATTATTTACTCCACGTTGGCTCTATTTCAGTTCGCTCTGCAAAGCCATGTGCTCAGAAACCTGGCTTAGTAAAGACAGTGAAGGCTTAAGAAGCTGGTGATGTTGTATCTTCTACAAAAGGTGGGAAAGAAACTACTCTCCCAGTGCTGCCTTCAGCTATCCTTGTGGATCTTTCAGATCTCTGTGAGTGATACTATCATAGCTATTAAAGAAAGTAATTGGTAGTGAGTGATTAAAATTGCAGATGGCCTTTTCAAGGTGATTATGAATGTTAAATCAAGTCTGTAAAAGCTATCTAAAAAGGCCCATGCAACTGAAAAGGGAATATGCTGAGGATAATTGCATAAGGGAGGATCTGGCAGGCATGCTATGCTCATCCAACCCCCCACCAATCAATCAATCAACAATGAAAATGGAAGAAGCAAAATAAGTCAAGTGGACTTATTGTATAAATGTGGTGGAACTAAACTGCTGCCTTTTTAGGCTGTAAATTGAGTTGTGCAGAAAACTTACTGCATCTCACTCTTTTATATAGAACATTATCCCAGGTCCATTGCTGTCGTCGTTGAGCAGTGACAGGTCTGCAAAGTTCCCTGTGCAATGCGATGCCGTGGCATTAACAGTGATCTTTTCCTGTTCTTTTCCAATTGTAAGTGATTATGACAAATGTTCCTTTCCACATCACCCTGGAACAAGGCCAAGAAATACTGTGGAGTGACTTAATTTCATTTGGTGATCTTTATGTCACAAAGCAAAGGTTATGCGGGAATCTTGATAGCTGAAAAATGTGAGGCTCGTTTTGTTCCGTAATTTAAAGTGGGAACTTCAGATGCAAACAAAGATAAAGGTAGAGAAAACTCAAAAATGAATGTCTTCATTTAAAGCCCTGCTTACTTCCATGTGTATTTTAATGCAAGTGCAAAGAGCTTTCACATGTGTCTAAATAGCTTGTGAACTTAGAGCCTGAGGGTTTCTTCTTGTGCATATTGTCATTATAGACTCATCACTTCTGGACTAATTTCATGCTTTCATATAAAATCAGTTTGTATGGTTGCTTATATTTCAACATGTTATTATTGTGTTGATCTCAAGCTTCGTGCTGACCTATCTGATCTGCTCTTAGACTGTACAACACTATGGGATCTACTGTGAAGATGCATATAAACATGTTTTGCAGTCACTGTTTAGTAACTTTGGTGTGATGGGTTCATTTGTTTACTCATTTGAGGAGCTCTTTCCCCTTCAGATAATATATCTGCTGAGCTGAATTTTGTGGTCATTGTAATGTTAGCAGTTCCGTTGCATATTGATTTCCTCATCTAAATAAAGATTCTTTTACTTGTGGGTATTCCCTTGGTAAATTTAATAGTGAACTCAGCTTACACTAGTACCGTAACACTTATCTCTGACCACAGTGGTTTAGGAACTGGTCTGTGGCTTCCTTGAGAAAAACATATGTACCATGCAAGTGTTCTAAAAAGCATCATAGAATGGTTAGGTTTGGAAAGGACCATTTATTATTGGTTCATTGCTACTCAGTGCAGCAGGCATGGTTTTAAGGGAGAGATGGTCAAAACAAACGTTCAAATGTAAAGCACTTCCCTTTAACTGTGAAAAGATGAGTTCCACCTTGTAATGCAAATAGAAAATACTCAAGAAGCTATAAGGAACTCAAAAAAGGATTATTTTTTCTATTGAAAGAAGCAGTGATTTAGAATATGACAATATTATGGTTTTCCACCCTCAAAATGTGCATTTTAACTCTTCAAGTGTCTTGTATGAACCATAAGCACAGTGAATGTGGCAGGCTGTTTACAATTGAAAGCATCTTGACAGACTTTGGATTATCAGTTGCCACTTTGCTTTTTAGAAAGGATATTGATTACTGTTTAATATATGATCGATATGGCATGTTGTGAGGGAGCCCTTGAAAACTGGTACGATTGGCCATGTCATCAGCAAGCACAAAGACTTGCATTAGATGTGATGAGGAGAGGAAGACTGCCTTGGACTAAATTCTACCTGACAGATTTGGTATGTTCATCAATGAAGAGGACAATTTGCACTTCATAGGCTTATGAAGAGAAATGTTATGGAATCGGGCAGACCTTTTTGGACTGCAGAGTAGTGACTGCTCAATTCCTGTCTTGAGTATGATGCAGAGTTTATTTTGCAGATAGGATGGTTATATATTTTGGGTGGAGCTTGTAGTGTCGATCCCATGCCATTTTCAGTGCCACAGGAACAGTCAGCTGAGCTTCTTGATGAGGGCTTCTTCCATGGTTTAAAGATGGAAAAAGCAGTGTAATTTGATAATTTCTCAGGTAAATCTTCTTTTTTTACCAGATTGTTAGAAACACTTTCAAAAGGGTGTTTGTAATGAAGAAGTGATGGACCTCTGACTAGCGTGGCAGCACGCGATGCTATAGCATATGTGCTCACAAAGGGGAGGGATGAAATAACAGTTGATCTAGTGTTTATGGCTGGCAGATGCAGGTAGATAGCGTTTGTCTTCATTAATTCTTCACATACCAAATGAGGTGTTTTTAATTTTGTCAAAATATTTCTGCATTGTGAAGCATAAACCGTACAAGTTCCGAGTTTACTGTGAATAACGACCAAGCTGTTTTCCTGTCAGCCTTTGCAAGCACTGTTTCTTTAAGGCAACTTCTTTTCAGAGCTGTATTTTGCTACTTTTAAGGCAATAAGGCTCTTTCCTAGAATAGGAGACTGTGTTTAAAGTAGAGGTTTATGAAGTCAGCTGACAGCACTTTATTGCAATGGTCTTTAAAAGACGGGGGTTTAATGAGTCGATTATCCTGGTTTAGTTTTGTGTGAATCAGGTACTTCAGCTTCTCTTTGTAATGCCACCAGCAATCTTGATGACTTCGCAGTATCTTAAGAGTATTTACACATGCTTCATGCCACAGTATCCGGTGGAACGGGAAGTACAAAACTCATTTGTGTGTTAATGCTGAAGATACTGTGTTTGTTATACTTTAACTGGGTGGCATTGTTAAAATACATATCAGAAGCGTATGTGGTTTACCTTATGTGATATTAGCGAGGTAAAAGTTTGTCAATCATATCTCTTATTAAGCATTTTCATAAGTAAATTTAACCTTCTTGGTGCAGTGTAAGCTGTAGGACTTACAGAAAGGTTTGTGAAGGAGTGCAAGCAGCAAACCTGCCTGTGCTGGTGACCCTTTGGACTCCAGAAGAAATGGTGGCTGGAAAAACATTGGCCTATAATTAACTGACTCCAAAATATAGCTCATTTTAGCATCCTGTTATGTTTTTCTGACATAGGTATTAAAAAGCACAAGGGGGGAGGAATACAGTTATTGTAGACTGTGTGTTGTAAGGAATAGGGCACTTTATAAAATCAGCTTTTGAAACAGGGCAGAAGCCCCCTTTTTCTTTAAGGGTACAATGGTATGGTTTATGTGGTCTCCAGATCCTTAACCACAGTGGGTTTGTGGTTAGCATGAGGTAAAGGTGAGATGAATTGAGCAATCAGTTCAAAAGGCAGAGAGGCTTGCATCAAAGTTGTCTTATACTCATTCTGTCCTTTGCAAACTCAGCAATATGAAAGGAAGGGGCTTCCCTTTAGAGCCAGACTTGTTCCTTTTGATGAGGCCTTAAGAACAATGTAAGATATATCTCCTTTTCATCCTTGATCACCACAGGAACTTTAAAATCCATGTTTCAGAAAGGAATCCTGGGTAGCAGCCTCTGAAAATATGCAGAGCTCACCGAAACTGCATGATAGGTACTATAAAAGTCTCGATGGGAAGTGCAGATCCTGATTCAGGGAAGGAATGCACTGAATCACAGAAACACATATGGGTTTGAATGCATTCCTTCCACCAGGTTGTAATCCCAGTTTTATGAGCTTTGCAGAAGATGGGGACAGGTTTTTGGGTTTTCTTTATTAATATACATATATATTTCTTCCCTTCCCCCCCCCAGGAATATATTGCATGCAGTCCCTTCAGAAATTACAAAGTAAGCATAGGGAAGAATAAGAATCCTGTCTAAATCACAGCAGGTTACTCTTGTAAGTAATTCTTGTTTTGCCTTTATGCTCTGATTTTAGCAAATAGTGAGTTTTGAAAACAACATAACCCAGTTGTTCCTGCAGTTAAGGAGTTATGGGAATGTGATTCTCATTCACAAGGGAAGCATGTGTGTGAATTAGGTTTTTTTCTCTTACAATCTGCCACCACGATCCTGCAGTAATCCAGAGATTGATTTGTAAAGCATTCTGAATCAATTACGGCTTTAATCAGCAAGCAGCAAACTTCAGATGGCTCGTGGACTAATTTTACCATCTCCCATCAACATGAACCTAAGCTGGAAAAAGAAAACAATTAAGGGGATGTAATTATCTGTCCTGATTACTGAATTAGAAGAGTTTGTGTTTATTCCATCGCTATGTAAAAAGGAGAAAACTGCTTTGAAAACCAATTTGAGGCAGCTACTAAATTGTCAGGGGTTTGCAGGGGGCAGTGTGGATGTTTGGTAGGACAGGTTTGGAAGAGGTTTGTAGTCGAAAACTGTCATGAGTACTGTGTATTGAGCTCTGGAGGCTGTTGCTGGACAGCTCTGTGGTCTACTACACAAGATCTAGTACTGAGAGTACTTTTTTCCCCTGTGCTTAAAATGAGGTTGGATTTTCAAGGCAGAATCTCGCCTACAGTTGCTTGTCTGGGCGTATATCAGGTGCTTACAAAAAAAATCCTAGCAATTTCTGAAAGCCTGGAATTAATGTTGAAGTTCCCAGGTAGTGACAAGCTTTCTAGAAAGCAGGGATGGAAAAGCATCTCTACATGATGAAACTAACAATCTGATTATCCTGAGGGGGTGTTTCCCTGCTACTGAGTAGAACTACTTTAAGTTACTGGTATTTTGCTTGACTTCAAATGAGAAGAGCCTATAAAAACATACCGGGCTTATTACATAATTCTTTCTCAGACCAGACTTTGAGGTTTGGTAGGCTTTTTATTTTCAGCTTAGAGAGATAAAGACAGATTTGTGCCAGACCTTTCCTTACCCTTTATATCATCCCAGATCCGATCAGCATCCACAAATTGCATAAAACCTCTCGTAACCCCCCAGCTTACCACCCTGGTGTCATTCCCATTTGAATATTTAGCACAACGTTAATCCTGACATATTTAGCTGCCACACTGAAGGATTGTTGCTGCGGTCTGTGCAAAGTTCAGAATAAATGCCCACAACTCCAGTGAGTTATAGGTCAATTACAGTAATTGGAAGGAAAAGTAAACAAGGAACACTGGTAGTATCCAGCAGGATACCTCTATATTTTATTAATGAGCAGTAAAGAAGCCTGTCACCAATCACTGATGTTGAAAAATGTGCCATATAACTTACTGCTATAAATGATTTCATTCCTGCATAGTGTATGTGTCTCTTGGTAGTACTGGCTTTGTTAAATATTGCTGAACAAAATCTGGAGTTGAGTGAGATTAAAACTGTCTCCTTAAGAAAACTTTATTTAAGCAGCAAGAGATAAGGCTGCCTCATCCCTATTTACTTTACAGAAGGCTGCTTTTATGGTGTTGGTGCTACTCAGTTAATGGCTTACTATATTTTGAATCTTAACTTATGTTGTTATGGAATAAACTGAAAGTAGTCACTGTACAAATACAAATTACATCCTATCTGCTACAACACACTAGCACAGAGGCCCAACCAGCCTTGCATTTACACGGTATCACTTAAATTAGAGTTTAATAGTATTGTAATTTATGCAGATTTAATAAATATATTTGACTTTCAGAGCAATAAAATGGGTTATGGCATTATCATAGAGGTAATTATTACTGGTGTTGTCTGCTGCATTTCATTTTTAAATTAAGAAAATCCATAATGATAGGTATGTTTGAAAGAAATATATGATGCTCCTGAAGGACCCTTAGTGTTAATACTCTCTTAATTCTATATGCTATCTAGAGTTGCTGGGTTATGTTGCTTGTGGCAGGGTCCTCCATGAACACCACCTTCCTCTTCAGAGACAAGAAATAACTGTACTTAGGTTAGTTGCCTTTGTTACCTTACTTACTTTTGTTGAGTAAGTAAATTTGTGCAAGGAAAAGTCTTTGGAGACATTCATGTTGCCAAAGCCAGGGCAGGAAAAGAGAAGATTACTTCCTCCTTCTGAACAGTGTGATGCTCTGAAGAGTCACATATGTCTGTAGGTAGAAGAAATCACAAGTTGCTTTAGCTATATGAGCTTACAGAGTGCAGCAGGACAGATAACCACCAGTGTTGGGTTTCCTTGCATGGCTTCACAAAATGTAACAGAGCACTTGTTTAAAGCTGGGAATTCGTTGCATTTGTGGAATGTGGTGTAGAGTGCTAAAAATGACAATGTGGAGATCAGGCCATGGACCCATATCTAGGCTTACATAAACATATCCCACAAAGAAGACTTCTGTGATTAGGAGACTGGAGAGAACAACAAATCACAGAGAAATGGGAGTTACAACACAAAGGTATATTTTTATCTGCAAGAACGCACAAGATGGTTTATTTTAAAGCTATTGGAGGCTCTAAGTGCTCTTGACAAGTCACGTACCCACTTCCTGTGCACCCTGAGGTCTGACTGGGGAGAGATTTCTTGATGTGTTTGAACGACTGAGCGAGTTTCTAACTAACCCAATGTGTACCCTACAACGCAGATGTGCTTTGCTCTCAGACTGCTTGAGCAGCATGGGTATTGCCATGAGTTTGTCAACAGTATCACAAACAATTATGAAGGTATCATGACCTTACTGTGTGAGGAGAGTGTCAGTGGTTCTGTGGCTGTAGTAACCTTCTTGTTTCAGTGGTATCCAAGGTCTCTGTTAGGTGTTACACCACTCGAATATATACGTTTCAGTGGAATTGTTCTGTGAAGAAGGTAGTTTATGTTATCCGAGCAGTCTTCAAGGCAGGTTCTCAATATAGGAAATACAGTGGATGAGGATCAGGTTCCCTAGGGATGTATCCTTTGTGAGTTTCTTTGGGATGTTGATTTGGAATTCTTACTGATCACAACTGTCTTGTAAACATTCGAAACATTCTTCGTCTTCCTCATAACTACTGTTTCCTACAGGATTCTCAAGTTATTAATGGAAGGGATTTATTTGAGCAGATTGGCTATGGTAGTGTTTCACACAGACTGAAGTGTGGAAGGAGGAGACATTTGCATGAGATTAGGAGTTGTCCAGAGCACACGTTTTGAGGAAGAGAGTACATTGCAATAGGTGATGAACTGGTCTGGGGTAGGGATCTTCTCTTCTGCCAGAGCTTCCCCTCCTATGTTGATGTTGACAGACAGCATTATGGACAAATGTCACGAAGAGATGAAAGAACAAGTGTCTTAGAGAAACAGGCTTAGAAAGGCTGCTATTCCAATGACTTGGGGAAAAAGGAAAAGACAGCCAGTCTGCTCCTCTAGTAACTAAAGGGCAAACGTATGTTAAATCTGATTTCCCCTGTAGACAATGAGCAGATGATTGAGAATGGGGAGTGTATATGCAAAGTCACTGCCTCACCTGGTGAACTGGTATTAGCAGTACAGGTTTGTGCTTACCATGACTATCATGAGGTTTCTTTAACATCACTAGCTGGGACCTGATGTATATTAACAGACATCTTGTCTACAGCAAATCCAGATGGCCTCCCTTCTCTTCCCTCTCTTCTACTAGATGCAAAAGGTCAGAAGAAAAGCAGCAATGGGGATTCTTGCTGCCAGCACGAGATGCTCTTGACTATGTCTGCATCAGTACCACAGACTTTAATTTCCTTCATACTGAACTAAGGTTAGACTCACTTAAAGGTCATTCTCTGTGCAATAGGGTTTGGTTTGGTTTGCTGTTGGTTTTATTGAAAACAGCATCTTTCCTGCAAAGCAAAGTCGTTTTCCCTGCGATTACCTCCTCTCTTCTTAAGTTGCTTTTGAAAGGTGTTTCATTACTTGCTAAGCTCTGAAGTGATTTTTCTGATAGTGATAATATCAACTTGCAAAGTCTTTGAGCGGGGAGTGTTTTTTATCTTAGAACTGCAGTGGTGCTTGATGCATAAAGAGCTGGTGACATTTGGAATTGACCCTGCCCTTAACAACTCTGGTTTTGACAGAGCCCTGAAATTATCCTGTTATCTTTCTGTCAGCTCCCCCAGATTCTGGAGATAAAACTCCTGCATACATCGAACGTGACCAATGCTCTCATCATACAGTTTTCTTCGGGGACTCAAGCGTTTTGTTTTATCAACTGAAGTCAGAGAAGTCATTCTTAAATCTTTCATTTCCAGTTGGTTGAGGTTTTGTGCTTCAGAAATATACAGGTGAAGTAGAATTCTGTTCTAAAACCAACCAGAACTTCCTGCTTTGTAACTGTGACAACTTCCATAGAAAACTAAGTGCTGCTAAAGTTTTTCTCCTCTTCTTGCCATCCCTTTTCAAACTCTGTCAGGAAGACAAAAGGTTTGTCTTTTGCCACCTTTGGTACCTGGATGCTCAGCAACTGTTAGAATAAACACTCTCCACCTGTGCATAGGAAGATGTAGAGGCCACTTCCAGAGGTAGATATTCCTATGAAGGCTTGAGGTCAGAAATCCAGATCTGTCTTTAGAAACAGGCATAGGGAAATCTCTGGTGTGTCTTATTCCCCTTGCCCATTTCCTCACCCCCAAAACTGATTTTGTTATTGGTTTCTTTGAATCATACCAGGCAGTTTTCAAGATCAAACAGATAGGTCCTTGAGTATGAAGAGAAAGCAGAAGTAAAAGGAATTCAAACATGAGCTTTTTCATGCACCTGGGATACGAGAATGCGAGAGCCTTAGGATTACGGATGAGTTGGTTTACTGGATGATGGAGTTCTCTGGGCAGACGTGGGAGGATTTAGTTTGATGTTGGTCTTGTTATGTAATTTGCTAAATGTGTTCATAGCTCCAGATGGCTGGATTTAAAAATAATGTATTATCTTTACACGCTTTTAAAGTCCCCTGTTAATAGCCAGGTAGATCCAAAACATTATAGAGAGAATATATATATATATAGGGAGAAGAATTGATGGGCTGTGATGAAGTGAAGGGAAATTAACATTAAGGTTTCTTCTTGCTTGATAAAACACTGCAGAAGCTTTGAGTCCACAAGAGCTGTCAAATGTTTTGAATGCTTTTATAAAAAGGAGCTTATTTGGGGCTGAATGATGGTGGTGATGTTCTGCTCTCTGATATAAAAGTAAAGAACCCTGAAAACTATATCTGGCAGGGAAGACGTGGCCTTGTATTAAGATGATGTCTGGTGATGTGTAAGAGCCTTGTAATGAGGATAAGTTTGGCTTAGAGACCCTACTATTAAAAGTCAGAACCCGTGTTTGACGTGGTTTATGTTGCAATAAATATTGGCTGCTGGTGAGAAGCCTGAACACTCTCCTCATGGCACCCATTTTGGGAATATTGAAATAGAATATAACAATGTCTCTGTATGCTCCAAAGGGAACAAAGGCAGACTTCTCTCTTCCACTTCATTCCAAGGATGGCACTTCCTCCCTTCGTCCTGAGGGCCAATATTCCTTAGTTTTAAAAGAAGAGCCCTATTCAACTCTCTTCTCAAACCAAATGTCTGTAAATGAGAGATTTGTCTGTGCAAGATGTAAGCACAAAACACTGACTGGAGCTTATAATAATCACAGCAGCAGTTTTCAAAGGAGCAGTCCTTTGTTCCCACGTCAGTAGAGAGCGATGACTCCTGTGATTTCCAACCAGTTAGTTCCGAATCCTTTAATGCCGCTTTTCCTGTTACTGTGCAATTATTCCACTTGTTTTTCTTTGCCTTTGCTAGAGTAAGGCTCTGAAAGCAGAGATAAAGGTGGAGAGAAGCATGAAGACTGTGTATTGAGAATGTGCTTTATTGCAGAGTCTCATAAAGCTACCCGGGTATAGCTCTATATTGGAAAAGGACCTTAATGTCCTCTGTTTGACCGCTCTGTGCCATCCTGCCTCTGCTCACACCAAATCAGCCTCATCTTGGTCGGTCGATAGGTTTTGCACCGTGGTTTTTGCGTGGTTAATGTAGCATGTTTCCTCCTCTTCTTCCCCCTCCCCTTGTTTCAAACAACCATTGCAGTGTTTGAAGTGCTTTCTCTTGCTTTTAGCAAGTTATAGCCTGGGATAGAGCAGAGCGATGATCTGATTAACGTGATTAAACCTATGTACAGAATGTATAATTAACCTTTGCCCTGGCTGTCATGGGGAGCTGATGCAAGGAGCTGATACTGTACCTCTCCATGGCAGCAGGAGGATGCTACATGACTTGGGTATTTTTTTTCCCCTACAGAACTTTAATCGCTTGAGATAAAGAGCCAGGAGAGAGAGATCAGGGCTGTATTAATCCTCTCAATGGCTTTATAATTTCCCTACTATTCAGCTGCTGGTAATCAAGAAAAATAATGCTGGCTTAATTCTGGACACCAAGGTCAATCATCCCTGAGCCTTTTGATAGTAAGGATGAAAAAATTGATAATAAATGTCATTTTCCATGTGTACTTTGGAGCTGGCAATCTGGATGAGATTGCTTATTCCTAGTGGAAGGATACTGCTTGGTTGGAGTAATAATTGGCCCATTTTGATCATTTTCTAACAGCTGGTGAGGGCAGCAGGGCGGCCGCAGCAGACAAAGGCTATTTTGGGAAAGGCTGGGGTGAGTGAGTGCCCCCAGTCAGCCAGGGCTTGTGCAGGAGGCACAAAGAGGCTGTTTCTGGGGATCAGCAGGTGAACAGGAAGGCAGGATTGTAACAAGTAATGGTGAGAACATGCCTATTCTCATTAGGTCTTCCCAGGCCAGACAGGAAGGAGGCTCCCAGACCTCAGAATATGTTTCAATCTGACACAATTTTGGTTCTCAAGATAACAAATGTACAAAAAAAGCCCCAAACAAACAAAATCCTTCAAAAGTATGGGGTTTTTTTCTGTTTCAGAACTAAGGTGAAAAAGCTTTTTAGCTCTTCCTGAAAGCTGCTGTTCCGAACACCTTAAAAAGCCAATGCTGTGAATAATGCTGCTTACCGTCACATTTAACCTAATTCTGCAATGCTTTCAAGATTAGAACTAGTGAAAGATATGTCTGTCACTGAGACTGAAGTCTAAAAGTGCTAAAAAGGCAGAACTGACATTCATATAGAAGTTGATGTTAATTGTGGGCTCATCTCATGAGGAAACGTATCAGCTGTATTTGTGGCTGGAGAAAAAGGTGTTAGGGAGTTCTCAGGTCTGTCTCTATAGACAACGTGTTGGTTAATCCTCCATTCTTCTGTGTTCTTCTCACATTCATGGTTGATAACATCTAAATGTTGAGAAATGCACAGAAGATATTAACACTTTTGCCTACTGCAAAACAAACCCTTTCTACTAGAAGCATCTGTTAGGAACTGTTAACTTTTTACTTATGTTGTAATCCACAGCATCCAAACCATGAAGCCCGCTGTTGAAAGTCAATGGGAGTATAAAAAACCCCAAACAAATCAAAACCACCACTGGATGCTCCATTTCATACAGATCCTCAGCATGCTGGACTCCCTCATTGCTAGCTTCTCACTGAAAAACATTAAGTGCATCTTAAAACATACTAATGTAGAAATGGGTAAAATTTGTGTTAAAGATTTTCACTTCCTCCAGCAAAAGCCAAGAATTCAAAGGAAAAGGCTTTGTATGGCACTGTTCTGTTTAGTGCTATTGCACGAGAGTTGTACCTGTCGTGGTATTGTCCTGTCTGTTGCACTACCTGGGGCAGGCAAGGTTAACTTTGTTAACTGAGATATAAGCACAAGTTTTCAAGGTATAAGTGACAAAGCTTTGGTTTCTGTTCATCTTTGATTTATAATATTGTGTAGTTTGGCTCTGTTCTTCAGAGGGTGAAGAAAAATCATCATTCAAGAGAATCTGGGATTTAACCACTGGGTTTAGATAAGGTGCTCTCGAGGAATTTAGATTCTCTTGTGATAATGTATGTTGTTTTATCTCCATGGTGGAAGTTTTTAGGTTGTTTCTAACAGTCATTTCATCCAGGGGCAAGATGAATTATGTGTTCTACAACATCATTTTTTTGTGTCTTGGGGAGAAGGTAGCGTTTTACAGCCAAAAAAACCCCCACCTAATGGGTTTTTGAATGGTATTTTGATGTGACCAAAACAAATGGGAGTTATTCTGCACAATACATTTTGAATGCAATGTTTTGTGAGTTGGTAGTGTTTTAAATTAATGCAATTATAAAAGTAGCTGAAATATTCATCATGCCTGCCTATGGCTGGAACATAGCCCTTTTGGTTTTGAAGTAATGCACTCACTTCTCATCGTTCACATCCTTCTCTATGGGAAACTAGGTATTGGAAATCATTATTCTTGCTTCCACATATGCATGGCTTTTATATTTGTTTTGGAAAATGAAATGGATGTTAGCAATATTTAAGATCCTGTCCAGGGCACACAGGTCAAGCCCAAGCAGCATGTTGGCTTTATTTGATTTGCTGCTTTTGTTGTAGCAGCACCTTAAAGTATACAAAAAACTGTACAAGTCCTGAATTCCAAAGTGATTTCCATTGAAATGCTGAAGTTGCACTGAATAGAAATGACAGCTGCTTATTCTGGTGTCGCAGGTTTGAGAAATGATGAAAAGGGGCTTAATCATTATTGTAGAAGTTCCTTTTATCCCAATTTCTCGTAGTTATTCTCGCGTTCTTCCCCATTGAGAAGCAAGTACTACTGAAAATGAGGCTACTTATTTAGACCCCAGCCTCCTGGAGGAATTCTGCTTCAGGCCATAAATGCTGGTGGCTTGTTAATTCCCCAAAGTTCTTCAGAAGTGCCAGGGACCAAGGCTATCATTGCTAATCCAATTGATTTGGTTTGTTATTAAACAAAACCAAAGTGTGTTAATGTTTTCCCATGGAGTTCTTATTGCATCTGAGGAGCACAAGACAAGCTCTCTGAACGTGGCACTGGGGCAGGCAGGGATTCTTCAATAATTAATACAGACTCAGGCAAACAGCGAGGTTTCCCCTTGTTGTTTTCAACCTGGAATCTGGGTTATAATGAAGAAATAACGTTCCTGGAAGGGAAGGCTCTAGTGAGGTAACAGTTTCTGGCTACGTAACTTTGAGGAAAAGAGAGATTTCTGGAATCTGAAGCGTTTTGGTGCTGGCTGTATTAAAGTGAGTGATAAATCCCTCTGCATAATTTCTTACGCAAACTGATTAGTAATTAAGTCTGTCATTGCTGCCTTGCCGGAATTAGGATGGCTAAAAAGAGCCATATTTATGCTTTACTTTGCTCAGGTGGAGGATGTGTAAACAGGAAAAACTCTGCAGTGTTTTAGAAGGGGATGTATTCTTATAACCAGTCTGGTTTCTAAGTGTTTGCAGCTGCTCTCTTTAATTTCCAGTAGTGAATATCCATCACACATCAACAACCTGGCAATCTGAGAGGAATTAATAAGCATAGAGTCACAGGATGGATGAGGCTGGGAGGCTCCTCTGGAGTCCAACCTCCTGCTGAAGCAGGTTACCTACAATAGGTCGCTCAGGACCATGTCCAGTTGGTTTTGAGCATCTCCAAGGATGGAGAATCCAACCTCTCTGGGCAACCTCTTCCAGTGTTTGATCACCCTTTCAGCAAAAAACCCAAACCCAACACCATATTTCTTATGTTTAAACAGAATTCCTTGTATTTCAGTTTGTGGCTGTTGTCTCTTTCCCTATCACTGAATACCACTGAGAAGATAATACCAGTTTACAGTTGTTTTCTCTGCAGTTCATTATGAAGACAGTGGGTGAAGCTCCCATTCAGAGCAGACCCAAGCCAGTGCTATGCTTGTTTTCTTGTTATCACATGCTGAAGTCTGCTCTCCTGTAGCCCGGATGTTATTGGCAGCATTCAGCACTAAAGGCAAGAAAAGAAACATAATGAGCTGTGCCCTGCAGAGTAGTTATCTTGGATAATTGCACTAATAGACACTGGATTTTACAAAAGCTTTTGGAGATGAAAATATAGGGCACATTAGTGAATAAATCAATGGCAATCCGTTAATAGACTATGGCTCTATTCTCCACTCAGTGAAACTACTTGATAATGACATTTTGTTCAGTATATCATTTCCAAACAGTAGCAGTTTCATCACAATTGCAATGACTTTGAAAATGTCCAGAAATGGAAGGTCTGAAGTTTGATTATTGATGGAATTTGGAGATTTCAGTGTTTGTGGAGATAATTCCATTAATACTGAATATCCCAACAGCAGCATAAAATCTGGATGTTTGCCATATGTACAAAGCTGTACAAAGTGGATGTTCTAAAGCCTTGGAAGCCGCAACCATAATAATGGAAGAGGTTTAGTATCTCTTATGCTTACAATTTTGTGTATCTGCTATGAAGTAATTTGAGTTCAATTTACCTGTCAGTGTGTGAGTAAGTAAAACTGGCGTAGATCTGAAAGATGAAGCAATTAAAGTACTAATATTTTCTTTGAATTTAAATAGCACTTCTCATCCACAGATCCCAAAGCAATTTACTATTATTAATAATAAGGCCTGATTCATATCTACTGCTTTTCATCAGTATTCCTCAAAAGTCTTTACCAGGGTGCATGTCATTAATTCCAGTATCGAAATGAGGAAACTGATGCACAGAAAGATAAAGGTGATTAGCCTCAGATCACTTAGAGTCAGGGGCAGAAACAAGGTTAGAAATCACATTCTGTAATTCCCAGTCCCATGCTCTTCTCACTTAACCAAATTGACTCCGATATACAACACAAGGATAATTATTTTATAGACATTTTAAGAGCTGAGTCAAATAATTTCTATTATTCTATTATTTGACCTTGGTATCTGTCATTTTAAGGGAGATTGGTATAATAAAGTAAGGCAGATGCACTTAGCAGGTCAAAAGTGATCCACATCGTTCTGTTGAAGGATGATTATCAGCAGTGATTGTGACTTGATCTGAGTAATACACTTAAAGACCAGAGGCACCGATCCTAAAAGATCAGTGAAATTTGCACATATAATTTATTACTTTGAATTATTTTTATGTTCTCATCTTGAAAAACATCTACTCTTTTGGAAGGAAGAGTCCCGTTCTCCCTGGTCCAGTAATCCCTGGCACATGGTGCGGTGCACTAAGCATTCTTACAGAAACACTTAATCAGAGGGTCAAACCCTCTAAAAATGCATCCGTAAATAGAGTGAAAAATGACTGGTGTTCACATATTTCATAAAAGACAAAGTATTTTATGAAGGACATTCAAGTGAACCATGAACACCATGTCCCGTGTGCTGTCCACAAGGTCACCGAACAAGTTATTTGGATGCTAGAAAGCGAGAAGAAAAGACAAATCTTGCTTTATTTCCCTTTAGCAGGAAGCGGTAGTGTAGATACAAATCTTCGTCCCTTAGTTTTCAAGCTGGGGAGGCAGCTCTTTTTGATGTAATATCATACTCCTTCTTTAGTATTTTGCCGGTAATGAGAATGTGTGGTAGAATATATGTATTTTCAGGAAGTATTTGAATCAGCTAATTTTGTTTTGCAATATATTTTCCTCATTTTTTCTGTTGCTGGACTGCACTGACTGGTACCAGCCAATTATGGGAGAAATAGATACTTCATCACAGTGCTATTTACTTGCAAGAGGCAGCTAGCACACAATGATGCTTTTTGTCAGAATCTAAACACTACATTGGAAATTATAGGGCAAGAGAATATAAACCAGAAGAATAAAATGCTGGAAATTACCTAATGAGTAAAGAAAAGCATCAGTGACCAGAGTTTTTATGGGTGCAATTCCCATCAATGTTAATGGGAATTGTTGATATAAAACACATCTCTGTCCTCCACCCTTCCATTCTCCCTATACACATAACCCTAAGTTGAAATTACAAAATATGAGTAATTATTGGGGAAGAACGATTTCAATGTCTTATTGAAGTGTTTGCGTTTTGATTTGCAAGCATTTCTTTTGTTGTTGTTTTTAAGGAATGTTGAGAAGGAAATGATTACTCTTCAGGCTCCAAATTATGCAGACAAATGGCCTATTTTAATGTGTCATGATAATGAATTTACAATGTGCCACATGACAGCAGTATTAATATTCAAACTTCTGGGCAAGAGGTCGCTCTGTGTCTGTTTTATGTTGACCCCAGCTGGTCTGATCTGACTGTGGGAGCTGAGATTGCCCTGTGGAGGTTTCAGCCCGAATCTCTGCCAAGTCTTTAATTCAAGCATAATTCCTTTTCATCTTACATTCTTCTTAGGATCCCTTCATCCACACAAAATGATATTTTCTGCTGTAGCCCTTTGCTGGAGAAAAGGGAAAGGCATGCTGTTTGCACTTCTTCCTTGCTTCAGTCTTGGTACCAGTGGGGCCAAGTGGTCTGGTACAGCACATCCCATGAGGGCTGCAGGTGCCTTGGTCATGTCAGTTCCCCATCATTGGTGAGAAACTCTCATGTTTAAGGTGGTGATGATCTCATGATACCAATTATCATGGTTCAAACTTTGAAGCTTTTCGTAAACATAGTGGTGAGAAGAGTTACCTTAGTGAGGTGATGCTCCAGATAAATATGTGCAAATAGCCCCCTGTGGTGAGTGTGCTTTAAAAGAGGATTCTTCTGAACATGTTGTTCTCATACAGCCTATACACCTGGCAAATATGAGAATGGAAAGATTAAAAGGTGAGAAAACATCACTGAAAGCTAGGCTGAGATCTGCCTGAAGGGTTTGGTTGATGTAAGGAGGACAGCAAGGAACTGATTCTCCTCTTGCTTGTACCACTTTTAGCTTGATTACCCTTGTTTGAGTTTCCTTTTTATTTGATAGAATGTTTTTGAACTAGCTATTGTTTGAGGACTGGTGATTGCAAGGAAAGGTGATATTCAGAGCTGTGTTTTTCTTCTCTAGTGTTGCGGATGAGGATCAGCTTCAGGGTGTGATTCTGTTAGGTGGCCATGGGTAAGTGTAGGTCACCATTTCTCATTTGTTTTTCATGAGTCAGAGCCATTCTGCAGATCCAGGACTGCCCAAAGCTTCTATGAAAATTCCACCCCATTCCTTGCAAAAGCTCACTACATTGAAGTAATAGCATACAAATATAGAATGAGGTAGCTGGAGGATAGCTTTGTCTTCCTGCTTCCAAGGTATTTTGATTCTGTGAATGTGCTTAAGAAACAAGACCCATAGTCTCTGTGCTATTATTGGTTTATCTGGAGTTTCTTTGTTAGCAACTGTGACAAGCAGTGTTCCTTCCCAGGCATCCCCCTGCTGCCTTATCTACCCATCACCGGTGCAGGGAGTTTGCTCCTAATTGACACGATAACTTATATCCTGGACAGATTTAATTTGGTAGGGTTTGGTTAGCATTTTGAAACTCCAGCAGCTCGTTTCAGTATATACTGCACTTCTCCCTGCAGACCATAACAAATGCGTGGCTATTAAGCCGGGGTGGTTTCTAAACAGAAAGATATAGTATGTGTGTTTGGGCACTGGGGAGAAACATAATGCTTGGGGATTCTCAAATCAGAGAAGCAGCAAGTGCTTGCAGGTTGCTGTGACAGGCTCTGCGGATGACAAGAACACCAATTCCAATGAACCCTTGCCACCATCATTTGTGGAAATCCTGATTACAAATTTCTGCGCGAAGCCATTGCTGTGAACATTCATAGATTAAAGCAGACAGCTCCTTTTCGAGTTTTACTTCATCTTTGCAGTGTTTGCTCCTGGGGCCATCTACAGCACATTTGCTGAGATTTAGAGAAAGAGTGAAAAATCACAGTGCATGTAGTGCCATAGGAACATTCATCAAGATACTGATTTTTATGAAAAAGGAGAGAGGAGGGATTGAACACCAGTCTGGTTATAATTGTAACCACAGTCTTTTTCAAGTGAAAGGATATTGATATTGTCCTTGAACCAGCAGTGATTGTTTTTATGAAGCTTTATGTTAACCATTAAAAGTATTTTAATATTTCTTGGTCTAATTAGATTCTTCTATAGATGGCAATTAAGCGAAAGGGTTGCAGTCAGTTATATTGATGTCAGATCAAAGGCTTGCAGCAGTGCTAAAGTTAAATGCTGTCAGCAGTGCAAATCTAAATATTATGTGCATTATTTATTGTGTGGGTTGTCTATCACATGTAATCCAGAATTGCCCTAATTATGCTACAAGATTGCACGTAGCATCACAAAATACTTGTAGAAGTGTTAATCTAGGAAAGAAATGTTAGGCATTTGTGATTGCTAGCCAAACCCCCAAAGTTACCAGGTTTGAAACAGTGACCTGAGTTGGTTGTGAGAGTGAGAAGCAGATTCTCTTTCCTCCCAGAGTGCATCAATTCAAAGTTGTGGCTTCAGCTTGGTACTGAGAATAAAAGCATATAAGACTCTTCTGAGCACCTCAGGGAGAAAATCTCCCATACATGTCAGTGTACTGGCAACTCTGAGAGCATCAGGGGACACACACCAGGCTGTAACAACAAGGAGAGAAGCAAATTGTTTTATATTTCTCTGAAGGAAAGAAAACCAGTGTGGTTTTATTGCAGAAACAGCCTGTACAACCTGTATCTTAAATGATGATAGCTAAGCATTAAAGAGCCATTTTTGAGCAAAGACACGTTTTTCTGTGTTGACAGTGACCTTTTTAAATTAGCTTTCACCGAAAGAGCGTAGAAGCTCAAAAAAAGCATTGCGTGTTGTATTGGTTACTCAAAACACATCTCTGTTCCTCATAATGAGGGTTTGGCTAGCTCGCTGTGTGTATTTGTTCACTGTATTGAGCTGTTCCACAGTTGATAATCAAAATGCTGATTCTTCTCATGTTCCGAGATGTAATATTGCTTTTTCTTATTCCCTCATATTTAATCGTTAATACCAGGTAGATGTTAAGCCTGTTCTTTTAGTTACAAATACCTATCAGGTGTACATCCCAAACTGTGTATGGTACCTACATGAGCTGGGAGGTAAAATGTCTTTGAAAGCAAAGAGGGGGGACTGGTAAAAATGAGTAGCTTGGGCATCTGGAAAGCTGTCCAAGAACGTTGTTAAATCCTCCTGAGAGGAGCAGTGGAAGAGCTGTTTCTTTTTGTGTTGTAGGGAATGCCACACGCGCTATGTGCCCGGCTCTTTGGCACTGTGCTGTGTCAGCAGGTTTCTGTGGAGTCTGTAGTGCTTTGTGTCTGTATTCAGCAAACAATGTGCAGAATTGCAGGATTTGTTTTGTTACGTTTTCAAAGGCAACATAAAAGAGGCTATTGCACTGTGTTGTCACTTCTCTCCCCAACAATAGCGTTTCATAGTCTCCTCTTACAAAGTCAGTGTTCTTCAAGCAGAACTACAGACGCCCAAATAGTTCTCTGCCTCCAAAAGCATTGCCTTCTGGTGAACTGACTTTGCTAGTAATATATCTGCATGTTACAAAGCCAGTCAGCATCGCTAAATGCAAGGCTACAGGAAAGAAAACTTGATACCGTAATTTTTGCCTAGCATTAATTTCTATGTTGTATCCTGAAAGTATTTCAGTATGTTTCTGTGTGTCCCCCATGTCTCACCTTTGTTTGCTAGGCCTTTTTGCATCCATTTCAAAACTGAGGTCCGGTGTTTCATTCCTTTTCCAAAGACTTGCTTTCTCTACCTTTCTTCTCTAAATCTTTTATGCTTCCCTTGGTGCTCTTCATACTCAAATGCTGAAATAATAAAGGGGAATTTTGTAAACTTCTAGGTGTTTTAAGTACACAGTACAGCCAAGACATTTGATTTTATTAGTTTTAGGTAAAAGTTGATAGTACAGAGGCTCATTTTACCTGATCTTTTGCTTTTTGCTATTGGTCCTTAACACCAGTTCATATAACAAAAGGAGTGGTAATCTCTTTTGATGCTTTATTACATATCTTCCTTGAAATCTTGACCACTTCTGCTTCTTTGACAACATCCTTGCTTGATTTCTTATCAATCTAATCACTCTGTCAGAGAACTCCCACTTTATCCCTATTTCAGATTTCTTGGAGTGTCTTTTTTGCCCTTCCTGTTAATCTCCTTGATATTTATCAGCCATTTGTCAACCACTTTTGGAAGCTCAGATTTATCTTGCCATAGCAGTTCTTACAGATCCTGCCACACCTCTTCCTCTCATTCTTGTCCAGTTCCCTAGGGAATGTAAACATGCTGCTTGTCCCAAAGGATGTCATTGCCTAGAAAATAGCTCTAGATCCCTCAAATTTATGTTGTATCTATTATTTACAAATCCCTCTTATTTTTAATAGTCCTGTGATGATACAGCCTCTCCAGTAAATCTAAACTTCTTGAACTCTTTTCAAAGCTCTTAACGTGTTTCAATTACTGCAATGCCTTTTACTTATGTCTAAAGACTTCAGAAAGCTGCTCCTGGCTACTGCTTTGACATTTACACTCATGTTTTCTGTCCCTCAGTTTGTCTCCTTCTTGCTCTCTTTCGAGGTGGTTTCTGACCTTTCCATCCTGGAGGCAGGAAGGAGAGATCAGCTCCTGACTCCAGTCAGCCACTTGCCTGCCCTGTTAGCTTCTTGTTCTGTTTTCAAAGACCTGTGCTAATTCCTATGCTGCTCCTGACTTCTACTCAAGAAAAAAACCTAATCCTGTGAATCTGCCTCATTAGTACTACAAAACGCCTTCTGGAAGTGTTTCTGTGCTGGGAAGCCTACAAGAAACTTTGAGCACAATCCAGCAAATTAATATGCTGTCAAATAGAGTTGAATAATTTCCTTCTGCTGTCTAGTTTGGCTGTATCATCTTTGGGAGGGGGCTTCAGTCTTCTTGCACTGCACAATCTTTGAGGCAGTGACAGTCTGTTTCATATTGTTCGATGAACTGTTACGCTGCAAAGTCCTGGTCCGTGTCCTTAACAGTTTGGGTCTGTTCTGTGTTTTGAGCTGGAATTTCCATGATTTGGGGAGCACAACTGAGAAAACATCTTCCCTAGGTACCGCTTTGCTTTCTCTCAAATCCATAAGCCATTTAATTGCTCATTCTCTGCAAATCCCACCAATACAATTTCCTTGTTCTTTTAGGCTTGTGATTTACATGAACCTTCATTTATCTTTGCATTCGAACACTCCTAAATCCTTTCTTTGCCCAATCTAGTGTCCAGGTAAAGGGTAGGTGTGCTACATAATGCTTTGAATTTTATCCATCTCTACATGCATCTGTTTGTTGGTGTTGTGCAGCTTCCAGGGCAGGCCTGAGTTTTCCAAAGATTTCTCTTTCTAATATATTTCCTGGTGTTTTTATCTGATGGAACAATATGTAAAAACCACGACTTGACTAGACCATATACAGAAGTAAAGAGAGAATGTGAGGCTGTGACAGACTGCAAACACAACTTTGCCAATTCAACTGATTGGTTTTACAGTTCTATAACTCAAGAAATATTTTGGATCTCAAAACTGAAAGGTTTTGAATAGCTCCATAACAGCATCTAATGCTCAAGCTATTTATAAGGAAGAGGACTAGTGAAACATGGAAGTTCAAATGTTAGCTATTGCACATGCCCAACAGGCTTTTTCAACAATAATTTCATAATGGTTTTTAGCTTGAGGACTTAGTGCTGTACATTTGTAGCAGCCAAATTGACACGATGGAGTGTAATAGCTCCAAAGCAGCTATTACAGTCTGTTGGGTAATTAAAAGCTAAATGGAACGTTGAGAAATGATCCGTACAATCGGATTGGCGAAATTCTTCACTTCTGTAGATTTAAGTCACTCAAGTTGATGTTATCATTTTTTTTAAGTGGGTTTATATTGTTTAAACCACCATGAAACCTAATTCAGCCTCAATATGATGCTAATGAAGACATCAAGCTTTCGTGGCTTTGTGAATTTTACATATATATTGTTTTCATTTCATGAAATACTTTCACACTTTTCTTGTCCCCTGAGCTCATAATGGTGAAGATATTTTATCTGGACATTCCTGAGAAATATTGCACAGTTTATTTGCCATTATTGCCACGACAGGGGCACAGCAATGTTAATAGACTTTCTTTTGGTCTGACACACGTGTGGCACAGCATAGGCGTACAGGAGCATTCCCCATGTGGTTCCAGAGTATGGCTTGGGCAGGGCTGAGCACTAGGGAGGTAGAAGTGACACCCTTACTGCCTCTTGCTTCTGTACTGCTCAGTCTAGCTGGAGATGGCTGCAGTGCTGAATGGAGAGGATACTGTAGAGTTCTTTCCATAGATATTGAAGCATTTCTTTCGATGACAGATTCATTAATCTGAAGCTATATCAAAGTACGCGCTGATCGGATCTGACCTTCTCTGTAGAACAGGTCTATATTTCACTGAGATACCTTATGTTAAGCACAACACCAAAGTGCTTCAGTCTTTGAGCAATTAATTGGGAATGTGTCTCGGGAACAGAACAAGAGACACCAGGGTATACTTCAGCACCCTCCAATAGCAGGAAAGTAATTAGATGGAATTTGTGCTACAGATTCTGTTCTATTCTATTAGTTCATTTTACCTTTTATTTAAGCAGATTTAGCTATATGTTTCAACTCTGTCAGCTCTCCATCAAGGTATTAAAACAGCGAGGCTACAGTTTTCATTTACAAAAATCAATTTTAAAAGAAGATTGAGGTCTGTTAGAAGTTAACTTTTCAGCTGCTGTTTTTGACCAAGAAAGCACAAATATATGACAATAGAACTTGTTTTGCAAACACTTCTCCTTTAGAAGGGCTATCTCAGGAGATGAATGAAAGGTAATCATGGCACCAGTAATGAAAATTGATCTTAATGCTATCACAGTTACAGTTGCTGCCTGACGAATATTAAAGCTTGTTGTCAAATCAGTGAACATCTCAAAAAGAGAAAGAAAGAGGAAAATAAAGAGGGAGGGGGTTTGTGTGGCACCACTGAGCAAGTTGAAATGCATTTCGGCTGTTGCTCAGACAGCTGATACTTTCCTAGCCACAAAACTGTGGTATAATATGAACTCTGAAACGTAATGTTATAAATGTATATTGAGTTTATATATAGTTAATGATTGTAACAGTGATTCTCTTATGTCTGTAGAAGAGAACTGCTGTGGGCAGGTGTAGACCGATCTCCATTTTGAACTCTATTTTGACTTCATTTTTATTTCTTGCAACCTGTAAGGGTGCTGAGGCACTGGAATGGGTTGCCCAGGGAAGCTGTGAATGCTCCATCCCTGGTGGTGTTCAAGGCCAGGT